>VXBL01010049.1:1718-131427 GCA_013400195.1 Aramus guarauna
CCGAAACTGCTCCCCGGGCTGGGCCGGGCCGCCTCTGACTGTGGGTGGGACTTCACTTTTCGACGTCGGGGGAACGGGTCGTGAGAGGAAGCGTTTCCCGACGGTATCGCGGCAGGGAAATTAATGTCCTTAGTGTGGACTGGGGTAATCATCTTAAAACACGTGTTAGCAGCCTGTGCATAAAAGAATCGGAGTGATTCATCCGTGTCAGTAGTAATTGTGATGTGTATATTGGTATGTTTTGCTCATGATGTCTTTTTCCATTATATAAAAAAGCTTTTGTCTGCCTGGAAGAAAAGAGTTGTTTGGGGTTTTTTTGTTTAAATACAGCAAACATCCTGAACGCAACCTTTTTTTTTTTTTTTCTTAAGTGGGTCTTACACAGGCTTACAGGAAGTGAAATCTTAAAAGTTCTGTAGTTCTCAGTCTGTTCAGATAAAAATGCATGCATACGGATTGTTAGTAATTTTTTGTGAGGCAGGAAAGCATTTCTTCAAGTATTGCACCAGCACTTGTGGAAGATGGTCCAGAACAAACTCGAAGAAGGAAGAACAGGACAGTTTCTTACTTTTCCTGTAAAGGAGTGGCGTTGCACATAATGCTTCACGTTTCTCTGCTTCTGTCTCTCGAGTGCCCGTTCACATAAATGTTGTAATGCCACAGCCATGTTAGTCTTTTGGGAAGACTTAATAGCAAAGTTAGAATACAGAATCGTTCATCTGACTGCCTGTGGCTTTATATGGGTGCAGAGGCACTGAATTAGGAGCTAAGTCAAAGACCCTAAAGTTCTGGGGACATGTCCTGGGTAAAAGGGCTTTTGGACTGAGACTTTGGTTTGGATAAGCATGTTGCTTTTGGGGTTGTTTCATAATAATAGTTTGGGATGCAACTTATTTCATGGCAGTTAATGAACATTTTCTAGATCACCTCTGAAAAACAGGCATGAGCAAAGATTAGTTTTGTTTGTTCATAAATAAATATACCTAGAAAATCTGTAATATGTTCCATCTCAGTGTCTGTTGTGTTTGACATTGATGCCTTGCTTAGTTTGCAGGCAGTTTTGGAGAAAACTGTAGGGCACACTGGGAAAGTGGACGTTTTCACTGAGAGAAACAGTGGTTTGAAATGAAAGATTTTTCTTTTAGGGAGCTTTTTTTTTGTTTTGTGAGAAGGAATAATATAAACTGCATCTCCAATGGGTGACAAACTATGGGGTTATATATTTTTATAATGGAACAGCTTAAAAATCCATACATCATTTAAAGAGTGATGTAAGAGCCTATGTGATAGTACTGACTTTAATAGTTTGGTTTACTGCATATGTTTTCTCCATTTGCTTTTGAAGATGCTTTTGTTGCTCAGCTGCACCCATCGTATAACAAAATATATAAAATAATTTGTCATAAATTAGAGGAAATTATTATTCACACTCTGCTGCCTGGATATTGACATTAGAATCAAATGCTGAAGCATTGTGCGATCCTTAATAAGAATTGTTCTAATTCTTAAAAAGCATTAAAACCACTTTTATGTGTGAAAGCTTTTCTTTAGGGACATTTCAGTGAAACATAACAACATGGATATACAAATCAAATGTCTTGGTATAACATCTCTTTAATCAGGGTGTTAATAAATAGCATAGTGTTACGCATTTACCATAGGTGTGGGTTTTGTCAGGTGCTCTTGTAATGATCTAAATGTTAAGATTATAGTCAAAGCTGGATTGTAGTTAACTTGGAAAAAAAATTTCCAAACAAATTTTGCACTTACAGCTCCCTTATTTGAGGGACTGACTTGCACAGCTATGTTGTGCAACTTATGCTAGACTTAAGTGTACAGATTTTTTGCAGTGCAGAATTGTATTGGAAAATGTTGAAGTTAAAATCAGACAGAATGAAATCAAGCTAGATCAGCCCTACTGTCATTGCTGTTATGACACTACATGTATGTGTTCTTAAAACACATTAAGCTTATGCATTAAGACTTCAGGAATTTTAGTTAACTTTAACTTTTAGTATAACAGCAGCTTCAGAGTAAGTATTGTAACTGTTCCATGGGGAACGTAACTGTTTTGAAAATGGTAAAAATGTTTTACAGGTTTTAAAATAAAAGTTGTGACATGTAAACACAGAGATATTAAGGAGATTAATCCTGTGACACTGGTAGAATTATGAGGCGGTCCTGAGTAGGTGATATAATTGTCAGTTTAAAATACATTCATCACCAGTGATTTTTGTTAAATTTACATTCTGCTTATGACATATCTTTTCACCCCTTTATAAAAAAAAAATGGAGTGAATTTAAAAAAAAAAAAAGTTTACAGAATTGTGTGATTTTAAGGACATGGTTTAGTGGTGGGATGGCAAGGTTAGGTTAGCGGTTGGACTTGACGATCTTAAAGGTCTTTTCCAACCTAGATGATTCTATGATTTAGAAAGAAAAATTACATTACCAGTGCAGCCAGACCAGTACAATCTTCTTATATAGTCAGTCCCCTTTTATTGGGACTTTTCGGAGTCAGAGATAAGGAAGAAGCATGGGGCAGCAATGTCTGAATGACAATGACCCTTGTTTCATGGTAATTCAGAGTTCTGTGTGGTCTCAGAATCCAGCATGCCCTCAGGCCAGCCCTGTGCACTTGTTTAGTTGTATATCAGAGCTAGTGTGCTTCTAATGGACACAGCTCCTGCCCAGCAGGGATAGCACTGACTCAGAATTAACAAGTCTCGGTGGATTTTACCAAAACTTAGAGCCATATGGGTATTCCTGTACTCTCTTCAAGCTTCAGAAGATTGGTGCAGCTGTCTGTGTGGTGTTTGGTTCCACCAGGACTTATTAACTCAGAAGAGCAGTGTATGAAAGCAACTGAACTCCTTCTAGGCCAAAGTTGAACCTGGAATATCATAGCCGTGTTTGTGTGGCACTTGCTTTAGTTAATAGCTGGGTCTGCTTAGAGTAAGCTTAGATACTTTGCCATCCATGACATCATTAATCTGCAGTTTAAAAAAATTGCCTAAGGCTGATAAGGTGTGCACCTACATTACTGTGTTAACTTGAATCAGGAGTGTGGTTTAAGTCTCATAGTCATCCTCACTTGGGAAACCTTTTTTTGTGTTGGTTTGCACTATTCCCGTGGACGAACTGGATTCTTTTTGAATGAAAATATTTTGAAAAATACACTCTTACCTGCAAATGGGTATTCATTCCAGTAGGATGGACCTCCTCAAAACATGTAGTGTGGACATTATGGTCTTGGCTCCATCTGTTTTGTTTAAAAAGACCTGCTCCTGTTGTACTGCCCTGTTTGCTGGCACGATCATAGCCTACACTGACTACACCTTGACTCAGAGACCTGACACAAATCCATCATTTTGAGGGCTTTGCGATTCATATCCACACAATCCAGTGCATTTGAAGTCCCTCTAGTGCTTCCTCGCTGCAGTGTGAATGTACCTAAACGCTCAGCAGTAATACTGGTGACCAGTTTTGGATTTTTTTTAGAAGTGAGAGTCAACCTTTTTTGTAGACTTGGCCACGCAAGGTTCCTGAGATAATAGTGGAAGCAAGAATACATGTCTTGTTAGTTGTGTTAAGAGTGATCTTGAGTTTTTTATTATTGGATGGTGTCTGTTACAGGGTCAGTGATACACACATAATAACCATCTGAATAGTAAGTGATGTTAAAACAATCTTTACTCTCCATGGTCGCATATTGACTCTCAGTTCACGGGCTGTCATCCAAGTTGAGCTCTAGAAGATGTGTGAACTGTGAAGTTAAAAATAGATCAGAGAACCCTTGTCCAAGCTTTTAACCTTCTCTGTGCTGGAATTTGGGGATCTCCCCAGTGTTGTCTTAAATACAGTTCCTGTCAATGCTGAGCATTGGGATGTCCCAGTTCTTTCTCTCATCTTGTTCTACAGTTGCATTGTGTGTGGTCATTTCTTGTACAACAGAACTACTTGCCTTATTGAAAATGTATTGCAAGATTACTTCTGTTTTCAGATACTGCAAAAGATAGTTTTATTTTAAAGAAAATGTACAAACTGTTAAATGCTGCTTAATTCACGCTCCTTGTAAACTATTGGAATGAGGAGGTGGAAGTAGTTTTGGTTTTCACTTCATTCTGAAACACTTCCATGGAAGTGCCTTTTTTCATTGTAAAATAAGACTTCTACTACATTTGTCACTTAGTGAATAGCTGGGGGATAAGAGTTAAAAATAGTTTTAGTTTGTAGTAGAATGTCCATATAAAGATTTAAAATCATTATGGACACATATCATGTGCACTGCTTTTGTAATTCATGTTTAGGAACTGACTAGTACAAGTTTTCTTTTCTGTCTTTTTGACAGATTGTGACTGGAAGAATGTCTTTTCCACCTCATTTGAATCGCCCTCCTATGGGAATCCCAACACTTCCCCCCGGGATCCCACCTCCACAGTTTCCTGGCTTTCCTCCACCTGTACCTCCTGGTAAGTTATGTTAGTCTATGGAACTGTTGTAGAAATAAATTATGTTTTATTATTCTGAATTGTATTATTTACAAAAGTTATTGACTCTTAATGTATTTCAATAACTCTGATTCGTGTATGTTGCAAGTGAGTTTCTAGTTTTCCTACAGATAATGTCATGTGAGCAAGCTCCTTTTGGTCTACCAAAAGCTGCTTACTTCTGACCAGAAATCAAACCATTAGAGACAACACTGGACTTTGCCTTGACTTTTTTTTTTTTTTCTTTTCCAAGACTGAAGCTAGGTGATGATTTTTGTTAACATTATGTATTCTAAGAGCCACTGTTTTGACAATAGTCTATGATTTTCAGTTCCTTTCAAATAAGCCATTGTAATAGCCTTTGGAAATGCTTGGATACACTGCGTGTGTTGTGAAAGTATAGGAGTAACTTTCAGAGAAAGTCAAAGTTTGTGCATTGTTTTTCTCTTTTTTTTGTTTTTCTCTTACTTTTTTGTAAGTTCCACTTTCTTTTATTCTGCATCTTACATGCTTTCCTCCGTACATCTTGCAAACTTACTGTTATGTTCCTCATTCTTTCTATTCTTCCCAAAATTAATCCCACCTTTATTCTTTCTTCATCTGTAAGATCAACCTCTGTTTTTTACATTGAGACTTGAATTTGTTGGTCTGGATCCACCTTCTTTCTGTACATTGCCAGTATAGATAATGGTGACTGGAGGCAGGAGACCACAGAGCGAATGAGAGGAATACTTCAGAGAATTACCCCTTTAAAATTCATCACAAGGGCTGCAGAAAATAACTCCTCTCTGTATGGTCTTAAGCTGTGTTGTGCACAAGTGTTTTGTAGACAATAAAGGCATTCAGAAACCAGATGGCTGAACTCAGGAGTGGTTTGTGCACATCCATTCATCAGGCTAATCCTTACTTGCATTAATCTTTCTAAACTTTTTTTTCCCCCAAGGTCCGTGAGATGTTACCTATTTTCTGCAAAAGGCAGAGCGCTCTTGATTAGGTAGTGTTCTGCCATCAAAAATTTCAGGTTAAATTTTAAAACCATACCTCTTACCTTTACTAGCTCCAGATATTATATATACTAGTGTGAAAAACACCAGATACTTTTAAAAATAACTTTCTGAGTTATATTTTAAAATGCCTGATACAAGTTTCTGCTCTGAACACTTGCTTCTTAACATGTGTGACAAAGATCTTTTTGTTCTCTTGCTGTGTTTGACTTTAAATAAAAATGGTCTTGTTTCAGTATTGGTAATCCAAACAGTATGTAGAGTGGAGGAGCCTGGTATTAGGTGAGAATTAAATTTTTCTCTGTGCACTAGAAACATGATGTGCTTACCTGTGCAGATAATGTATTTTGACATGTAGAGAATATGGATCTCTCATTTCTTAGTGCAAGTGTATCAATAGAATTGAAAATGTCACAGTGACTTTATGAAAGCCTGCTCTGAAGTTATTCCGTACGTAGGATTACAATTTTAGTGGCTTATAATATTATCTTTAGCTAGCTGTTTGGCCAAAATGTCATGTTCTAGTTATCTTACTCAGCCTATAATTTTTTGAAAAGTTTCAACTAGAGCAGTTTGTGTAAGAATTAAGTTAGAAGAAATGTTTTGCTTTGCTTAAAAATATGACCATTAAAACCAAGAAGTTCTAGCATTTCCATTTCTAAGTGTGGCAGATTTTATAAGGAGACAATTCTGATAAGTCATGTCATTTCTGAAGATTATTGGATACCATTAAGATGTAAAAAAATTACTGTTCATGTGTAAGAAAGGCTGTAGTGGGTCAGACCAGCAGTCCATATAGCCTGATGCATTGTCTGGGCTGTGGGAATGCAAGGTGGTATTTAGGGTGGGCATGTACACCTGTCTGCTTTCTGAGTCTGTTCCCTCATGTGACTGTAGTGTTAGGGTTGTTAAAGGAAACATGAAAGATCATCTTTTTTGGACCGGTCATTCATGAACACTTTGATATTTTTTTGAGCCTGCGGATACTGTCCACATCCACTGTCATCTCTTGCACCAAGTTTGAGAAGTTCATTACCCACTGTGTAAAGTGCTACTTTCTTGTGTCTATCTTAAAACTCATTGCCTACTTAGTGTCCCCCTCTTGCTCCAGTTCTGATGTGGGATTTGGGTGAGTTGTGTTTTGTGGTTTTGTACACCTCAGTCATGTTCCATACCTTGCGAACCTCCACTCTTGAAGTATCTCAGAGTGTAGAGTCTTTCCTAGTAAAGCAGCTGCTTCAAGGCTTAAGTTAAGCAGTTGCTCTTCTCTAAGGCTGCTCATGGGTTGTGGAGACTGGGGTCTGTAGGCAGTAGTCACGGTATAGGTGCACCAGGTTTTTGTATAGCAGCTAAATGATGCCTGTGGTCTAGATCAGTGTGTTTGCTGATGGTGCCCCACATTTTAGTGGATTTTTTTTGCTTCTGCTGAGCATTGGGCTGATAGTTTCAGAGAACTTGTTGGTGATAACAAAAGTATCTTTACTGTGTTGTAATTTTAAAATCCAAGTTCAGCATCATGATAATTATAATAGTTATAGGGCTGCACAACCGGAGTCTTGTCTTGGAGTAGTTCCTCCAGACTGTGAGATGCCATGGTGCGTTAAAACTGAGAGCATGGGAGAGCAATACACCTTTTGATTCTGTGAACGGTTTCGAGGGATAGGAGGTAGTATGACTTGAATATGAAGGGACTCAGGAAGAAGATTGACTGATGGAGAAAATAAATGATGGAATTAAAGCAAAACCAGAGTGGATGAGGAGAAAGCTGGATAGGGTGTCTGAGGAGAAGTGTTGTTTCAGAACTAAGCACTGGAGAAAGTGGGGGGGAACAGTAGGTTGCAGAAGTTTGGTTAGGATTTGATGAATACAGCAGTAAGAGAGATGGAGAATGGAAGGATCAAAAGGAAAAGATTGAGAATAAAAGATGAAGAAAGTTTTTTGTAGGATGAAAAAGAGAGATTTAGGATCCCTAGAGGGTATTTCTCTGAACATGAAATTGATTTCATCGTTCTTGAGTCTCAGTGTCTTTACTGGGCAGCATGTAGTTTTGCAATCCATTCACTTAATATCTAGCAGTTGGCCTGGAAAGATAAACAGGCTTTATTATGATCCGATATTGGCTCACATGATAGTACTTAAAGGGAAAGAGAGTATTGCATGGTTCTACCTGATTAAATATAGTTCTAAACGAAGTTTTAGAGACTGTCAAGTATTCATCAGGTAGGGAGCTTCTGGATCAAGATTTTCTATGCCATATTATCAAGCTGTTCCATAAATAGTAGCATGAAACCTGGTGTCATTCTCCATAGGACCTCATCCCTAAGCTGTATGCAGAATTGATTGTGCGATGAGAATTGAGCAAGTCAGGAACGAGATTATAATCTGTAGGACTTCAGCTGCTTTTGCTCTCTATGGAATGCCTTGCCTCATTCATCACACAGCTATCTTCTAGCACAATACTGTGGTTTGAATGTGCTTTGAAAGTAGATTTGTTTGTGATGAACAAAGTTGAAATGGTAATACGATAAAAGTGACCAGGATGCATGTGGTATGTTACTGTACTCAGGCTGTGCTTGAATGCTTAAGGAATTACTGGTAATCAATACTCTGAAATTCTTATTTGACCAAAATTTCTGTCTGATTTGGGAATCATGTCCACGATCGGTTCATTTGTGTTCATCAGTAATCTCAACAGGGCAGATTAATATTAATGTCTTGTTTTTCTCAGGGACCCCTATGATTCCTGTACCAATGGGCATTATGGCTCCTGCTCCGACTGTAAGTATTTCAGTGGGGATGAGGCAGTAGCAAAATAAAATGGAGAGTAAAAAGGAGTAGGTGTCAACAGGGTTTTTTTTTTCCTCTATTCCATCAGAATTCATGCTATGAAAGGAAATGCTTCACATTAAATGCAACTATTATGTAAAAATTATGCTAATTTCTGACCTAAACAAAGTCTGAAGCAATGTTTGGAGCTGCTAGGTGCAAAGCTGAAGCAACTACTGTTCTTGCAGAAAGATGTACTTCTCAAATACAATGATGTAGGTTTTGCCTTTGAGTCATATGTGGTCTTCCTATGCAGTACAGTTAGATCAGTTAGATTCCAGTTCTCTTGCTTTTGAGTTTGTTGACCTAACAGAGTGCTCCGGAGGCATCACCTCATCCATGTTTATAAGGCCGTCATGCTGAGTTGGCCAGATGATGTGTGTTGACAAGGTTACAAACAAGCTCTCTTTTCCCATATTGCAGGGGAAGGAGTAGTTGTATGTAATATGCATCTATGAAAGAGCATGGGAGAAAAAGGTCTCTTTGTTTGTCTTCTTAATTTCTAGTTGGAAGGAAGCTATATGATTTATAGGGGATGGAAAGGGGATTTTATATTTTAAAGACCTTGACTTCCAGGTGAATTACCATTTCTAAGATTTTGCATATGTGAAACCTCCCCAAAATACTGAGGTTTTTGATAGCTTGTATTATCTGTTCCAGGAGGATAAGTTAATGGTAACTGGTTTATTTAAGACAAAGATACTGAAACAAATGCATTGTTAATTTTCTGATTAAAATAATTTTTATTAAGTGACACTTCTAGAAGGGTGTTTTAAGAAGAGAGACTTGGTGCATATGTACCGTTAAATCTTAAGTGGAAGGAGAGAAGTGCAGCAGAATGGAGCAGATGATCATGCCTATCTCTGTATGTTATTTTATAAATGTTTGCTCTTTAACCCAAAGCAAGAGGCCTTGGCTTCTGTATTAGATAAAGCAGCAGTGTTTATTTACTCTGTGAAAGCTTTAAGACCTGTCATGTCCGTTGAAGCCTTTTGAGTCAGAGTTACTTTTTCTCTTTGGAGCTTGCTTTTTTAAGAGGTTAGTACACTGTTAGGTAAGGTACTTCAAATTCCAGTGACCCAAATGTTGCAAATTAGTTATTTGTAGAAGAAATAATACCTAATGTTACATATGTTCACCTTGAGACCTTGCAGTAGCCATGTTCAGGTACACCTTTTTCCCCACATCTATCTTTGCCAGAAAATGGCAATCTCTTTTGTGTTGTATAAAATGTTAAACCCTGAACCACTTATTGGTGTCTCACTGCATAAGCCTAACCAAGTTTTGTATGAAAATTTAATTTTGACATACATGTGTATCCCTAACCCTTTAATCTTACGGATTTAAATACGGGGGGAGGGGAGGGAGTGAGTGAGCGGTTGCATGGTGCTCAGCTGCCAGCTGGGGTAAAACCACGGCAGAACCCCAACCAAAAAAAACCCAAAACCCAACACTTCATTTTACACCCTCTCCTCCTCTTTTCTAGGTATTAGTTCCTACCACAGTGTCTATGGTTGGAAAACATTTGGGAGCCAGAAAAGAACACCCTGGTTTAAAGAATAAAGAAAATGATGAAAACAGCGGTCCCACTACCACCGTTTTTGTAGGCAACATTTCCGAGAAGGCCTCGGACATGCTCATACGGCAGCTTCTAGCAGTAAGTACAGTGGACTGCTTGTTAAATTTCATTCTTGACTGATGAATGTAATGATATAATGACCCACAAGCAGTGGATTGAAACTAAAAGCAGAGTTAGTCCCACTCACTGGAACAGCAGTCCATTACGCTTGAGTTTAAAGTCAGCAAGTGAAGAGTACAGCTTTTTTAAGCTGTAGGTGTCAGTGAACAGAGACATATTTTAATTTTAGTAGTGTTTATCATTTTTACATGTCATCTTTTGCAAAAAGTGGTTAAATTTTTGTGATGTTTTGAACATAAACAATATTTAATGAATAATATTTATCTTTAATGCAGAAATGTGGCTTGGTTTTGAGTTGGAAGAGAGTACAAGGGGCATCTGGAAAACTTCAAGGTAATTGTTCACACTTTTCAAAATCTTTAGTCAGACTCTTGTTTTTATTACCTGGCAGCTTTTCAAATGTCTGACACATTGCTGTTCTTAATACTTTTACATTTTAAGATACCGATATGATACTTAATTGCTAAATGCTTCCTAGTAAAGGGCTAGTATTTTCTGTGCTTGGAATCAAGACAGAAAGAGAAAAAATAAAATTGAGAAAGGTTAAACAGGAAAATGTCTCGGGGGCCTAATTTTGCTCACCTTTGTGTTCTGAGACTGAATTGGGAGTTTATAGACCATCCCTGAGAAAGGTTTATCAGTTTGGACTTAGCCTCCAAAGGAGCATATTTGCAACACACTTAATAATGTCTTCTATTGCTATGTATTATCCTTCTCTGTTAAGGATGTTTTACCTGGTGTAAAATTTATCTTCCTTATCCTCAGACTGAAGTGTTTTCTTTTTTTCTTGTGACCTTTCTCCAGTGGATACAGGAAAAAATTTTGGTTACTATTTTTTACTGTTAGTGTTTTCATATCTTCCCTAGGTTGTTTTTTCTTAAGATGTTACTCAGTTTCTTCAGCTTTCTTATATATCATACTTTGTTTATCTTGCTCTAATAAGGTGTTTGTCTTATTTACAACTTTCTGTAACTTGTGAAGAACCTAGTTTGAAATTGCTCTGCCTCTACGTTAACAGTGAGCTGTTGATTGCTGTCATTGGTCTTCAGACAATTCCAAATCTACCTGAGACGTGTCTTCTTATAGAATGCATTCCTTAGTTAAGACGGGCATGTCAAAAGCTTTACAAACACAATGTATTGCTTTCACCTTATTCACTGGACCATTAGTTATATCAAGGACTAATGCAGTGAATGATCTTTCTGACTTTTTATGATGGTGTACTCCTGGTTTTAAAAAAGAACACCTTTATGTTCCAAGTTTATAGATTTCAAACACTTTATTTTACACAAAGTAAATTACCTGAAGAGCTTTAACACTTGTACTTTTCATTTCAATCATCTATTTCAGCTTTTGGATTTTGTGAGTACAAAGAACCAGAATCCACACTACGAGCACTGAGATTACTCCATGACCTCCAGATTGGAGAGAAGAAGCTGCTAGTCAAAGTTGATGCAAAGACAAAGGCTCAGCTAGATGAATGGAAAGCAAAGAAAAAGGCTTCTAATGGGGTACGTATATAATGTGTGACTTGTGTTATTTTGGCAGGAGGGCAATGTAACATACTTCCTAGATCAGGTTGTGAGTATCTCTCTTAGTTTCTATTCTTGTCTCTGCCCTTAATTCATTTTAGGATTTCGCCAGAATCCAATTAATGAGTCTGAAGATATGTTGAAAGGCAGTGAAGTGTAAGCTCTTAATTCACCAGCAATCAAACTTATCTGTAAGCTACAACTGAATCTCTAGAATTAATTCTGTAATTCATTCTAAATGAATTACGTAGTAATACGTGCTATACCCTATGATTCTGTTGCTTCGTTTTTGTTCAGAAACTCTTCAAAGTATATAAACTCTACAGGTAATTGTTACTCTGTCAGAGTCTGTAAATCAGCTGTTAGAGGAGAATTGGAGTTTCTCTCCCCTTCACTGATGATCTGCTAAAACAAATCAATGAAAAGGGAAGAAATAGATCCTTCAGTAGATGATGCAGTTATCAAGCAGTGGGCAGCTTACAGACATTTAGTAGATGGGGAAATTGATTTTGTACCATCCCTTTCTAGAGCTAAATATCTGTTCTGGAATAATTGCAGGTATTTGATATGTTGAATTTTTGTGAAATACAAAGATACTTAACTGACAAATTTGCATTAAAATGAATTTTATCGATTTCTTTGCCAAGATAATATATTTCACGTCACGATCAAGTCGTTGGGCTTGGTCTCTGTTTTAAAGTTCTGCGTATGCCTTAAGGTAGTACTTAAAACAATTATTTTTTTGTATAATGAAAGTGAGAAGAGGCTGTTGTTCAGAAAACTAAAAATACTAATCACACTGTAGCAGGTAAATTTGTAAAATTCCATTTTGGAATTGTTCTTAAAGGTATGTAAAATACAGTGGGAACACAAGTACTTTTATTTAACCAGAACTAGAGGCATAATGATGACTTGAAGTACTCGACAGATTTTTGACTGTGTACCCAGTCAGTGTATGAGATTAAATGCAATGGCTGAGTGAAGCAGAGTACTAACTTGATGGGTTTTGCATGGCGTAATGTGTTAGCTGTTAACCTAGGTAAGGGTTTGATTTGACTGCCCCTTCCATTCCATACTTCCTTGTTTCCTGTTGGCATCACCTGTAATACTGTGCTTCACAGCTGATACTAGAAACAGGCTTAAAGTATCAGTGGAGTTCTTGTACATCTCTCATGAATTTTGTTTTCTCTGAGCTCCTGTGGCTTACAATCAATCTTGGAGGATTGATTGTAATAAAGCAGAGGGTACTGTTTGTGGCTTTGGTGAAGACAACAGTATGTGCCAATTTCATTGAACTGTAGAGTGAGATTAGCTCCAAATGTGTGGGTGTTTGGTTTTTTTTCTGTTTGTGGTGGTGCAAAGAAAGGCTGTGAATTGCTGAGGAATATTGATGAAGTGTATTGTAATCATACTGATTGCAATTCCTTTCATGCCATCGTTGGTGTACCAGTACCACTCAGATCCAAAAGTTGCAACTTTTTGCTTTATTATTTTTTTTTTATTGAGAAATCAAACATGTACACTACAACACAATTTCTTATAGAGGCACATCAAGCAAACCTTTTTCTAATTAGCTCCTCTCCCTGATCACTTCTTCTTCCTGGACCTCTTCAATTCCACTCCCTGTCACTGCCTTCTAGCTCTTTTCAGCTTGCTTCTCCTTGGCCTGGCAGCCTCTTCAGCTCCAACTGAATCCTCCCTTCCCCCTCATTCTTAGCTGCTGCTCCATCAGACCCTTCCCTCCCCCTCACTCCACCCACCACCTATCGCTTGACCGGATACCCAGCTGGATTCTCAGGTGAGATTCCATTTTTTTAAAAGATTCAGGGGATCAAGAGGTGGGCTACCTTGCTCAGTATGCAGATCATTGTTCTACCCTTTCACGTAACATTTAGTGAAGTGTACTTTGTGTGTGTTCCCTTTCCTCCCTACAAGGTGGAAAGGAGCAAAAAGATGAGGAGCGAAGTAATTGATGAACAATAACAAGAAAATGTTCGCTGTGCAAGGAATGTTTTCCCTAACAATGTCTCTTTAAAATAGTTCTCCCATTATAAGTTGCATCTTGAAAGTTACAGGTAGACATTTCTATTGCATGGCACTTAAGTTGAAGGCTTTGAGGAACTGCTCTTGAAATGACTGGAAGTTCTGGAGAATACAAGGCAGAAAGTTTTGATCAAGAGCTGGACTATGCTGATTGCCTTTCTGTGAGCATGCGTGCACTTTCTCTTTTCCTGTCTACCTCCTCAATCACTGTTTACCTGTTCTGTTTTATTATGCAGTCCTACGCTTGCTCTCTGCAGCCATCCCACAAGTAAAACTATGTGGTCCTTACAGTATTGCCAGTGTGAAAAGGTCTGACTAAAATAATGCAATTGATAACTATTTGTAGGTGGTTTGGTTTTTTGTGGTTTTTTGGTTGGTTTTTTTGTTTTGTTTTTGTAAATGCTGTAGGGGGATGAATGTGATGATCAAAGGTGAACTTAGGACATAAAACTAATATTATTCTAAATTTGTTGATTCGGGTTACTTTGCTATTTTTCCTTAGAACTCCAGACCAGAGACCACAAATGATGACGATGAAGCACTGGATGAGGAAACGAAGAGAAGAGATCAGATAATTAAAGGGGCCATTGAAGTCTTAATACGAGAATATTCCAGCGAGCTCAATGCCCCCTCCCAGGAATCTGACTCTCACCCCAGGAAGAAGAAAAAGGAAAAGAAGGAGGACGTATGTGTTTTGATTTTGGACAAAACAGATTTTTCTTCAACTCACCTTTATATAATGGCCAAACCTTGTGCAAATACTTTAAACCTAAACTTCTGATGAGCAAACAAATCAACAAGCATTGATGTCAGCAGCAGTTTCATTTTTTTTAAGCTGAAAGCTAGTCAGTTATAGATTCCATCCCTTCAGGATGGTATAGGCATTTAAGCACCTAGACTTCTTGGAACAACAGGTGTGAATCTGGGCAGGATTGAACTGACCTTTCATCCCTCTGAAGGTGGAAATACTGAATTTAGTGCAGTTTAATCTGTATGTCCATGTAGGGTTTTTCAGATGAGAACTTAACACCTCCACGTTCCTGCATACTGTCTATTTCCATTGAAAGATGCCAGGGCAGTTTTGTAATGTCAGGAATTTGCTCTGGTAGTTTCTGACAAAATTATTCTTCTCTCTGCTTATAGTATGCATTCTTGTAGCGTGCCTTCATCCAACTGGTTGCAGCTGTCTCTCCAGATGTGGAAGCGCTTCATTAATTGTTTATATGAATACCTCACAAGCCTTGGAGGGATCCTTCAGGGATGAAAGGCACATTGTAATCTGCTGCCTTACAAAATCACTTTTACATGCATGTGTCGGTTTGGCTGGATTTGATCAGCTGGTTTTCATATATTCTGTAATGCAAAAAAACCCTGTTAAGCAGGAATGAATGTTCTGGTGTAGACCTGCTTCTGTTGATAACCTTTTTATGGAATAAAACAAACTGGAGAAGGGGGAATAAGAATGAGCAAACTCAGACTTAGCTTTTCCAGCCAAGTTTCTAACCGGGGAAACGGGCTTTCACACCTACCATTCTGCACCTAATATGAAGGAGATTGGAAAATTGTTTGACCACTTAATTGTTTACCCACTTAAGTCTTCTGCAAAGTACCTATTCCAAGGCAATAATGCAGTTTCAAATGCTTATGGGGTTTAAGTGTGGTGCAAGAAGCAACATCTCCCTCAGGGAGTGAGTGTATCTTCCCCGCAAAATTGTTAGCTGTGGCTGACCTGAGGTATAAGAGTGCTGAGCTGAGAATTTCTTTTTCTTTCCTCTCCCTCCCTTTGGGAGAAGATGCTTTCTTGGATGAGAATTTACAAATGAGTCACTGTCTAATGCTGTCAGCTGTATTTTTTGTTACAAGCATTGTTACAATGTGTATTGTCCTGTGGGTACAGATATATATATGGCCATGAATAATGCCAGATAGTTAAACACTGTAAGAGACTATTGCAGTCTTGAAAGAGCTGGGTGCTGAATATGTCCCTGGGAGAGAGGGATATTCTGCTAGCTCTGTATGATGTAGAATTTGACCCATCTGAGCTAGTCAAGTAGACAAGTAAGTGCTTTTTAAATACATAGCACTTGTGAGTTGAAATTACACTCCATCATCCCTCTTGTACTGGGAAGGAGGAAAAGAAACTTGGAAGTTGCCATCTTTGGCCTGTGTGGATAGAGGTGGGAGTGAAGAGATGGTCCTAGCTCCTAGCTTGTTGCTCTCTTGTCCTTAAAGGAGAGGGGAGAGAAGGACTATGGAGGGTGGGGGGAAAGGGAAGATGGATGCAGATATATAGAGGGGGAAGGGTGAGCAGGGAAACCTGTCAGCTTTGGGGCTGTTGTCCCCTGAAGAGCTTGGTGTGAAGAAGACTTCTGCTGGTGTTAGAGCCAAGTCTGTTAGTTCTTCTGGATGAAGGCATGACTGATGTGGGGGAGTTGAAAATGTGTGTGGGGAACTGAGAGTGAGTGGAATCTGGTTTTCAATTTCAAGCACGGGGGAACCTCGCTAATTCGCACTAACTGTTAGTTAGTAGGTGCAATCTATCAAATTTTGCGAATTAGCGAGTAAATAAAATCAAGACATACCCACTGCAAATATACTGATCATTTATATTGGCAAGTGTAGCTTAGTCTTGTTTATGATGCTACCATAGCGTACTAATATCCTGTAGTACACTTGTAATTCAGTGAAGTCTTACTAATACGAGACCTCACTATGTATTTTAAGTAGTTCAGAGAAGGGAGAATTAGCGAGGTTCTTCTGTAATTTTGTTGAATCAAAGAAATGAGATCACAGCAATACAATATTGCTTTATAGTACAAACATACAAAACATTGTTTTTCAGAGTAGTGTGCAATCTATTTTTAAAAAAAAAAATCTCCGTGGATTTTTCCGCAGATTTTCCGCAGATTTCCAGTGGCCCCACTGATACCTTATCCACTCATCACCAAGGTTCGTTTACATTGTAGGTTTTGACAATGACTATGTTTACTGCTAGTTGCCAGATTTGTGACTCTTGTCCATCTGATTTTTTTTTTTTTTCACTCATTAACATCAGACTGTCAGGTTTGGTACTGCAGAAGGACTTTATTTATCTCTTGCAAGACTGGTTGAAAACTTCTAACCTTCAGCTTTTCTCTTGTTCTCCTATGTCTGTACAGATGGCTCTTAATGCTTTTCCTCCTGTCCCCCTTGTTTTTTAGGAGGATATAAATGCTATAGAAATGGAGGAAGACAAAAGAGACCTGATATCAAGAGAGATCAGTAAATTCAGAGACACACACAAGGTAGTATTCTTGTTTTTGCACTTGATACAAATTAGGCTTTTTCAAAATCCAAAAAAACACTATTATAAAATTTAGCAGTGCATTGCAGTATCACTTAAAATGATGTTTATATTAGGTTTAATATACATATCGTTCTTTACAAGTCAAAAAAAAAAAAAAAGACAACTACCACGTTAAAGTGGCCCTTGACATCTTTATGCTAAGACTTTGATTGCTACTGATTATTTTGCAGTCTGCTCACTTTAACATGAATAAAGGCAACTTAAGTTTCTACACATACATTAAGTCAAGATATTTATAACTAAAGGCTAAACGGGGCTACAGTATAAGACATACACTTGAGTGTGTTTCTGTAGGTAGATTTGTAACATAATCCAAGATTTTGTGAAGAGTTGAAACTTGAATTAAATTTAAGTCTTTTATTTTAATAGTTCTAAGTTAAGAGTGGGGGAAGATTAAAACTAGGTCAGTGGTTACCAGACTTACCAAACTTTAGATGCATGGAAGAACTGTAAATTCCCATAAAGCTAATCTATTCATTGACCCCCACCATTATGATAGAGATCATATGGTGACTAATGCAAGATGAAACTCACAGCTTGGAAAGTAACATGGAATAGGATGTAAGTATGAGCTTCTGTTTTTTCTTATACTTATGGATGCCCCCTCAGAAAAATATGCAAAGGGGTAACTGGCTTGGAACTGTTTGTGCACATCAAGTCCCACCTCAGGGTTCCCACTTACAGAAGTTTCCATTAATGCTAGTGCATCTGTGAATGTTTCTGCTTTGGAAAATGATATTTGCGGATAGTAAAGCACAACTATGCATGTAATGTTCTTATTTTAATGTTTAGCATAAAGTTGGTATTATTTTTTCCCCAACAAGACTGGAATGGTCCTTGGCCTAGGGAAGTATCAGCAAGCTCCTCTTCTGAGCACATACTTATTTCAAAATACTCCCAAATCAATGTTAAAGAAAATGTTGAAGGTACAGCAAGGTGAAGTGTGTCCATGTTACTCAGCTTTACCACATGCAGTCACTGGGGATGGTACCATGTTTTCACACAACTGTATCAATGTAAACACAAATGACTGCACGTTGTTGTATGTACACATATTCAGTTCTTCCTCTTGACTGAAGTTGTTGGAGATAAAAACCTGGGGAAAAATTCTAGAAGAAATCATCTGGAGAAGCTCAGCAATTGAATGTGAAACTGGTCAGTGGTGAAACTTCAGTAGCATTGTGTTCAATTCCAAGCCCCAAGAAGTCACTGGTACTAAGATGCAAACAAGTAATAAGTTAAAAAAAAAAAAAACCAAACAAAACAACAAAAAAACAACAAAACAAAAAACATGCTTCGTTGTTTCAGAAGCTGTTGGGCATTTTATTGCCTTTAATCTGTATTATTGGAAGGGCTATTTTGGGCTTCTTAACATGAAAAATCAACTGAAAGTAGTCATTGTGTATATTGGATATGTTTAAAAGGGGCTGTTGAATCTTTAGCAGCTGGCTAGTGAGCACAGTGAACCTTTGCATGTTTTTGGTATGAGTTTATAAAACAATAACCACAGACTGTCAGGGTATCAGCATTGCAGGGGGCGTCCATTTACAGCACGGACGAGTCTGAAGAGAGCTCAAGGTAAAATTTATAATTCTTCTACCTGTTCATTTCTGTTCATTACTTCAATATATCTGATACCGTTCCCATCCCATTACCCTTTCAGATCCTCTTATTTAGGCTGATAGAAGTTGATGAGGTCAGATTTTGATTACAAAATAGACCAATTTATTTTTTCAATTGGATTTTAAGAAAGTGGACCTACAAAATGGATTTTAATACACCAAGACTTGTGTGTGTATATTTTCACATATGTGAACATATTTTTTTTAAAAAAAGAAACCCACTCTTGAGAAATTATTTTCTCACCACGAACAAAGTTTCTGAGTGGCAAAAAAGCAGGAGTTCAACCAAAGAATTTTCTATTGGAACATCTAAGATAACCTGTAAGTATAAACCACTTCAGTATATAAACTTTTCTTTAAAAGTATATGAAATTTGAGGTAAGTTGGATTTTTAAAAGTTGACAACCTAGTTTAACATCTGACCGTACTGAGGTTTAACACTGTAAAGCTCCTGTAAAATACAATCCTTTAGACATTGGTTTTCAGCCCAGTGTATATTGCAGAATCGAAGTTGGTTGTTTTTTTTTTCATACCAGTTTTCTACCAAATCCCACCATTTTTAGTCCCTTTTTCCTTTTGTGATTTCAATGTATCCAACATTGGTTTGCCTGTATTGTGCTATCAATGCAGTGTAGTTTCACTGGATACATTAATCACTAGTGAATTAGCTTTTATTTCTGTAATCCTTTGTCGGTTCTCTGGTCCCTGTGCCTATGGCAGAAGAACACTTATCAGGTAAGATTGCTTTTTAAAGTTGTCTTAAATGCTTTGTTTGAAAGAAAAGAAAAGAAAAAAAAAAAACAAACAGAGAAAATGCTGTTTTATTGTTCCAGTTTTTAATTTCATTTCAGTGATGGTAAACGTGGAGCCAAAGGGGATAAACCTGTTTTATTCTGCTCAATATTTGTTCAAAAAAGTGGTATTCTGGCATCCATCAGGTTGAAATTTGGTATATTTGGTTGTTATTTGGTATATTTGTGAACCGTGTACTTGCTCTTCCTCCCAGAAACATAGCTTATAGGCAAGGTTAATCCAGTGTTGGCGGTCCATGTCCTAGCACAGCATCTGTAAGTTAACACATAACAATTGCTTCCAAGGATGGATTTATCTATCATTCTGTTGATGTATTTTCTATTGTCTTATAGGAATTTTGGTCATAGGAACTGTTTCTAATTGAGAAAAAAAAAAAAAAAAAAAAAACACCCAAAATTGGCAATTTTGTACAATTTTTAGTAAAACTGTAGCAGGTAACCCTTTAGTTTCTGTGTTTCAAAAGAGCTATTTCCAACCTTTTTTTAACTCTCTCCATCTTGCAGTGGTAGAAGTTAAGGATTCCATTCTGCAGAGTCCAGTTCTTACCAATGAACTGTTAGAACTTTTTTAGGGAGGGAAAAGGGGAAAGGTTGCAGCTCTCTTCACTGTTTAACCACATGCACCACGTGTAAGTGGATACATTTCTTTACCCAAGTTTTTGTATAGGACGGTTTTGGTCTGTCAAGACTTCTGGGAAACGACTCACTGTCCCAGTAAGCATTCCACTGAAATGTATTTTCCTAGGTGAATGGAATTAATTTTATCAGCTAGAAGTTCACTTTGCTTGTACCCAAGGGGCTTATAGGGCCAATGGAATTTGTTGCCCACCTGAATTACAACTGGCAGTGCACTGTGTATGTGCAGTTTAGTCAGTTTATAATACAAGGCCAGCCCTACTTTGCTAAGGTTGGAGATTGCTGGTCTGTGTAGATCTATGCTTTTGCACGAAACTTAGTCTTGTGATTGCTGCATTTTGATTTCATACTTATGAGTTCCAAAAAATACCCACAAAACCCTATTTAATATTTTAAAATCAGTGGCGGTTTTGGTATTTCCATTACCAGCCTTGTGTGTTGCGCCGGGAATATCCAGTTCCTCTAACTACAAAATTAACTATGAAAGTTCTCTTGTTGGTTTTTAGAAACTGGAGGAGGAAAAAGGCAAAAAGGAGAAAGAAAGACAGGAAATTGAAAAAGAACGCAGAGAAAGAGAAAGGGAACGAGAGCGTGAACGAGAAAGGAGGGAGCGTGAAAGAGAGAGGGAGCGTGAACGAGAGAAGGAGAAGGAACGGGAGCGTGAACGAGAGCGAGATAGGGACCGTGATCGAACTAAGGACCGAGACAGAGACCGCGAACGAGACCGAGATCGTGACAGAGATCGTGAAAGGAGTTCAGATCGCAACAAGGATCGGAGCAGATCAAGGTAAATGCACTCGAGTTGCTGTTTATTTCAGTTTTTCCTTGTGCTGTTTACTCAGTGTGTCTGGTTCAGCAGATCAGCTGCCATTTAAAAGAGAATGGTCCTTTTCGAAGATGACGAGTAAAAACAGGAAATCAAAATTTTAGAAAGTGTTGTATTTACACAAATTGCAAGAATACTTGATTCCTTCTGCAGCAGAGGAATAAGGACTGCAATATGCAGTAAGCAGCCATCCAGCCATGACTTAAGCGTATTGGTTTTATCTCAAATCTCTCTTATTTTTTCATGGGTAGCTTTATTCTTACTTAAGATTCTCATAAGCTAAAAGATATCACAAAACCTATGTAAGTAGGTTTTACCTTTTCCTTTGGTATGTGGGGTTTATTGGGGGTGGTGGTGTTTTTTTCAATTTTGTTTTTGATTTTTTTTTTTTTTTACTAAAAGCAAGGGGACTCCTCTGTTAGTCTTAAACTGTAACTAATCATGTCAGGCTCTAGATGCTGCTTTTTCTCTCTTCACCATAGAAAAAAATAGCTGTTTGTTTCACTTTTGAACCCTACTGACAAGATAATTTAGTTTTTCTGTAAGCCACGTAAACATGAAGGATTTATTAAGCATACCTTTTATTTATGATTTTTTTAGCTGTCACTTATGAAGAACTACTAACAATCTGATAAGAATTGCCATGTACTCACACTTAGTTTCTGTAGATGTCACTATTTAATGTCGAGTGCTCAGACAACTGATTTTAGGTAAATGTTTTTTTAATACATTAGAAATACTGATTTATGCCCACTGCTATATCAGCTAATTATCTTGTATAGTTGCAGGAGAAGAATAACTTGCAAGATGCTATAAATAGTGCATTATGCATTTGAAGTTAAGTGACTTGATTGAGTGGAGAGGAAGGCTCTGTACTTAACTTCGGACTTTTTCCCTCCTTCAGAGAAAAAAGCAGAGACAGAGAAAGAGAACGAGAACGAGAGAGGGAAAGAGAACGTGAGCGGGAACGAGAACGCGAGAAGGATAAGAAGAGAGACCGAGAAGAAGATGAAGAAGATGCCTACGAACGCCGAAAACTAGAGAGGAAACTGCGGGAAAAAGAAGCTGCATATCAAGAGGTAGGTTGGCATTTTTAAGGTTCCTTAAGGAAAAAAAAGTTTCTGAGGCGTTATTATAAGTCTTCTACTATAAAATACATCATTCCTTCTCTGTTTCCTAAATACACTTTTAATCCTTTGACTACATGAATTGGGCAGAAGTCACTGTCAGAACAACCTTGGACTTCTTATTCTGGCATTTCAACTAACTCGCTTAATTTAATGCCGTTGGTTTTAAACAATAATTCAGACTAACTTCAAACTAGTACCACTGTTCTTAACATTCTTGAGATTGGAGTGTGTGTTTTTTTTCTTCTGTTGTAGCGTCTTAAAAACTGGGAAATCAGAGAACGGAAGAAAAGTCGAGAATATGAAAAAGAGGCTGAAAGGGAAGAGGAAAGAAGAAGGGAAATGGTAAGGCCTAAAGTTTTACTTGTAATTCCCCCCCTTGTTCTTTGTGTCCCATTTAGAATGCAACGTTGTCCTGCTACCTTTGTGGATAATAATAGAGCTCTCATTTTGTATGAACACCATACATGTTTTTATTAAAAAAAGAAAGTTAATAGACTTGAAATAGAAGATGTTTAATAAGTGGGTGTACTGTTGAGAATCTGGAAAACTAAGCCTAGTGTGTTGGTCTTGTGAAGACAAAAGAATGAGAAGTAGGCAGCTGCAAAATACTGTGGTTTGATCATCATGCACTGTTACATCTGTAACCTGTATTTGTGTCAGATTTGTAGCAAAACCTACTACGTGTTCTATGTTATGCAGGTGGAACTAGACCAGTCTTTTCACTTCCAACCTGCTCATGTGCCTGAACCTTCTGTAATACAATATATCTAAGCACTTTGCAAATTTCTGTCTTCTGTTCATTAGTTATGAAATTATGAAATTATCACAGTTATGAATGTAATGCTTGGAAATTTTGTCCAAAAAGACATCTTTGGAAGATAGATACTCTTGTAATCTCATAGTTTTGTGCTAAAGTGTAAATAAGCTATTTTAAATTATGGTGGTGTTAATTCACTTCACAGTTCTCCCAGAGAAGGAGAGAAGATATGAGAGAGTTCTAGGTAGGAGATGGATTGGGAATTGCTTCAGAGCAAAATATGCAGAGAGACACGGTGGGGGAGGGAGGGGAAGAAAATTAGAAAATACATTGTTTAATTGGAATCTAATTTTCCCCCGTAAATGCCTGAGAGGGGAAAAAATGTTTGAGATTTGACTCAGGGATATTTTCTATTCATGATCTTCCTGGATGCTGGCTATGGATGGCAGTTGTGTAGAGAGTGGTGTTAACTTTGGTGCTGAACTTAAAACTGTAATCGTAATTTGTTTCTCAAAATCGTTATTGTAGAAGTATCGTACTGTTGGTTTAACAATATTGCTTGGATACAGGTTTGAGTGTCCTAATTTATATTCTCCTTAAAGAAGTGCTTTCTTTTTTTCTTTTTCATTTTATCAGAAGGGGAAAAAATTATCTCCTCTCTATCCCCATTGCCCTCTTCAGTTTTGGACCATGCATTAGTACAGCACTACATGGTTTGGAGTAGTAACACAACAGGACAGTGCTTATCCTAGAAGTATCCATTAGATTAGTTTCTGTGCATAACTAAATCTTTTATTTTTTTAAAGCAGAGCTCTTGAAACAAAACAGTACTGACAAAATTCACTTAAACTCCCATGTTCAGATATCTAATACCAGACTTATAGATTTGAAGAACAGGAAACTTGATCCTCCTCTTCTGTGATGTAAAAAAAAAAAAGGGGGGGGGCGGGAAGGGAATATATTTTAAAACCCTTTGAAATGCTAATAACAGAACAGTAGTCTGCTAATCAGAGACATGATCTCAGTGGACCTAATGGATGTACTATCTGCTGTTGAACATAGAGCAAGTTGACTGGTCCCTGGAAGGTGATGCAATTCCAAAACATTTCAATTTTCTGTATGGAAAACTCTGTATTCTTACTTTGAAGCATAGTAGATATTAAATTAACTTCCTAATGATATTACTAAATTTTAAACTCTAGGAAGGAAAACCAGGAATCCTTTTATAACATTATTTATGCTTCAATTTCTTGCAGGCAAAAGAAGCCAAACGGTTAAAAGAATTCTTAGAAGATTATGATGATGACAGAGATGATCCAAAATACTACAGGTATGTCTTCATACTGATTCCTAACAATAAAATCTTTGTTAGTTTTAATGCAGTTGTGGAATTTGTTGGCAGAGGCTTATGGAATTTATAGTTGAGTGATTATGTGGCAATGTAAAGGTCATATAATTATTTAAATTATTTCAGTGTCACCTGATAAGTGCCAGAGGGAAAAGGGAAACGCCTTACTGCTACTTGTTAAAGTTTGGGAGTAGCTACTCCTTCCTATCATTTAACTTGGGGGTGAGGTGGAGCAGAGGTCAGTGTAATGCCAAAATAAGGTGATGGAGGCAGAGAGAGGGGATCAAGAATGCCTCTAAAAAAATTCACTACAAGCAAGCTGTAAATTGTACAAAGAATAAGCTTGTTAACTCTGTAAAGGATGGGAAAGGTCCTTCAGCATGGGACTAACTAAAATTTGTATCAAACTAATTTAGCAGAACTGGTTCTTGTCAAGTAAGAACCTGTAAGATAATTTGATTCTTTTTTCCTAAGATCAGCAGTCACACTATTCACATCCGTGTAATGTGATGGGGTAAATTCTGTATAGTAGTGTAGGGAACTGGTATCTTAGATTCTTCTGTTACAAAAATAGAGGACACTAGATTTTTTTAAGTCTTATTTTCATTTAGTGGAAGGTCCATCTGTATCAGGTATTTCTCGTACTGTGGTACAACTTTCTCATTGGAATGTTCTTTGAAGTACAAAATCCGTATTTTTTGTAGGGGTAGTGCTCTTCAGAAGAGGCTACGAGACAGGGAGAAAGAGATGGAAGCAGATGAACGGGACAGAAAAAGAGAAAAGGAAGAATTAGAAGAAATTAGGCAGCGTCTTCTGGCAGAAGGACACCCAGATCCAGATGCAGAACTCCAGAGGGTAAGTAGTTGTTGGACTGACAGGAGAGAGAAAGGGAAGAAAAAAAAAAAAAAAAAAAAAAGTCCCTGGTATTCTGGTGGTATTGAGCAAAATTGTGTAAGAGATGTGATAGTTAATATTTGCTCTGTTCACTTTTTCTTTAAAAGGAGTCCAGATAAGCAGTAAGAACACTGGAAACAAAAAAAATAACTTTCTAGATCTATGTTTGGATGGATTTAGAAAACAAATTTGGATTAATCAGTATTTCTGACTATAATGGCAGTAGTTGCATGTATTTGTTCTTGACTAACAGACTTCTCCAGGAAACAGAGGATCTTTTAGATTCTTTTCAAACAGTGCTATTTTTGAGAAAGCTTCTTTTTTGCTAATTGTCTGCGTCATTGTAGATGGAGCAGGAGGCTGAGCGGCGTAGGCAGCCACAAATAAAACAAGAGCCAGAGTCTGAGGAGGAAGAGGAAGAAAAGGCAGAAAAAGAGGAAAAAAGAGAAGAGCCAGAGGAAGAGGAGGAGGAGCCTGAACAAAAGCCCTGCCTTAAACCAACTTTACGACCCATCAGTTCTGCCCCATCTGTTTCCTCTGCTAGTGGAAATGCAACCCCTAACACACCTGGTGATGAATCTCCCTGTGGCATTATTATCCCTCATGAAAATTCACCTGATCAACAGCAGCCAGAGGAGCATCGGCCCAAAATAGGACTTAGCCTCAAATTGGGCAAGTTTACATTTTATTTTAATGTTTCGTATGGGATCAGAATGAAAAGAATGCCAAGCAGAGTAGCCACACAGTTTTCCAAATACAATGTATGTTTTGACATACTTGTATCAAGTTGTTGTTACCCAGACACTGTGCTTGATTTCTCTTATCCAGAAGATACCTTCTATAGATCTCTCTTCTTCCAAAATCTGGAGGGGAAGAAGGGAGGGAAGTTTTGGCATCCTCAAGGCTTAATTTTTTTAGGAATGCTCTGAGCTGAGATTAGTTACTTCCACATGCTTTTTTGCCTTAATAGATCTGTAAATATCTCTTTTAAAACTCATTGCTACTTGTCCTTGATGTAAGTATATGTTAGATTTAAGCCCTAGATGCTCCTTATGTTTATTCACACAGACCCTTTTAAATGAAGAAAACTGAAAACTAGATTATTTTTCTTTCTCTTAGTAGCACAATGAATTGATGACAGTTGCAGATGCAACAGAAGTGTAGAGTTTATTAGTAATTCAGCAATTTTGTAGTGTTTAAAAAAAAAAAAAAAAAAATCTGAGATCTCAGCAGCAGACCTAAAGATATTTATATTCCAGAAGGTTTGTGCATTTATTTATTATTTTGATTAAATTATACTGGGGCTGCAGTTTGAGCTCACACTGTGTTACATCTTGAATGAAGAGAGACTGTATGGTATTAAGCTAACTGATTAACGCTTTTCCTACAGCTAGATTCATTGCAACCTTTCACTTCTGTGCTTTGCCTCTGCTAGGGTTTCAACTCATGCTGTAGCCCTCCCTCAGTGAGGGTGCTAATTGGTTTCAAGGCAGAGAACAAAGACCCTATTTTTCAAATTTCAATCAAAAATCTTGAACAAACTCAGTTTGAGGTCTCAGTTTACCTCTTTTGCCATTGACAATGAAATGCTGATGGTAGGCATTCACAGACATTTAGATGGTAGGCATTCACAGACATTTAGATAACATACAAACCAATATTCTTCAAGAAATGTGTGAAGAGCAAACTAGCTTAAGTGGCAGTTTTTGAATGTGTTATTCTGTCTTTTTGGTTGTAGGTGCCTGCAATAGTCCTAATCAGCCCAATGCTGTGAAAAGGAAGAAGCTTGCTGTGGATAGTGTTTTCAATAAATTTGATGACGAAGACAGTGATGATGTGCCCCGGAAAAGGAAACTTGTCCCCCTGGATTATGGAGAAGAAGACAAAAGCAATATCAAAGGCAGTGTCAATACAGAAGAAAAACGTAAACATATTAAAAGTCTCATTGAGAAGATTCCCACAGCAAAACCAGAGCTCTTTGCTTATCCTCTTGACTGGTCAATTGTGGATTCAGTAAGTTGATTTAACCATTCACAAAAAAAAGCATATTTCTTCCAAAAAAACCTTGGAATTAAATAGAAAAACAATGTTCCTGGGATGCCAGTGGATTGCAGCAGCAGCATCAAATAGAATCAAACTTGAGTACTGTATTTCTTGTCTGTTACAATACTTACTCTGAAGTATGCCTGCTTGTTTTTGTTTAGTGTCTCCTGAATTGTTGCTACAAATTGTTTAGCAGTTTTATGGAAGGGGGAAAAAAGTCCTGTAAAAACATGTTTTAATGGCTGTCGGAAACACTTGCAGATGCCAAATCACTAGGGGTTATCTCATTGATATCTCAGTGTATCTTTTGCTAAATAGTTGTTTGCTATCTGGCAGTATTGTTTCAAGACAGTAAAGTTTATGGAAATTATGGTTGTTTTTTTTCTTTTTTCCAGACACTAATGGAACGTCGAATTAGACCGTGGATCAACAAGAAAATAATAGAATATATTGGTGAAGAAGAAGCCACGCTAGTTGACTTTGTCTGTTCTAAGGTTAATATCTTCCACTTACCATGTGAAGTGTGGGGTTTGCTCCCTGTTTAAGCTGTAGCAATGACTGCAGTATCTGTATTTGAAGGCAGTCTGTTCTTAACTTCTCTGTAATCTGTGATAACGATCAGCAGAGACAGTTGCTGTACTTGGAATCAATATGCACCCTAATGTTTTAAAAGTTACCTCCTTTAATGCACAATATGTACATGCTAGATGCTCTCTGTTATCCGTTAGATAAATGTATGGAACTGGATTGAACAAATGAGCAATGGACAAGAGCAGCTGTTTTAACTCACAGTTTTCTCATTAGGTTTCACAGTTAACATCTCATTGGCCATTAACATTTTTAGCTTAAAAATAGGATTTGTGTGAATTCAAGGGGACAAAAAAAGCCAGTAGCTTGATTTTACATACATTTTTAGATTCATGTCTTTAAAAAGCTTTTTTGGATGCTGTTGTTGCTTTAGTGGTTAGCAAATACTAAGGTTGTAGAATTAGCATTAGAAGTCATTCTGGTATACCTTTCAGCCATTGTATGACTCGTTTAAACAAAACTGCATAGCTTCTTCAGTCAAATTACAAACTAAATTCTAGTAATTTGCCTTTTTAAATCTGTCACGACAATTCTGTGGTTTTTCATCAATAGGGAATTCCAAAAAGTCATGGCACTCACATTCATAATGGTTTGTCTTGGTTTATCTTTTAGGGCTACTGTATGAAAGGTAAAGCAAGTGATATTTTTGTGGCACAGGTAGTAAAAAGCAGAGATTGAATACTTGCCAAGCTTAAATTATATATATATTTTTTTTTAAAATGCCATTTTCTAGTGTTGAAAGACAACTTCTTTGGTTCTGAAAAAAAATAAATACTTAACAGGCAGATAGAAAATTCAGTTATGAAGAGTGATACAGGAAGAATTTTGCCTTTGTCTTCCATTAGGAATTCATTGTTGAAGGAAGGGAGCTTAGGAGAGCTTATTTGGAGATGTAAGAATAGACAGCAAATGCAAGACCTGTTGAATCTCTGGAGCTTCCTGAAACTTGTTCCCTAGTAACTAGCTGTAAACTAGCACTCACTATCATGGAATCTGATGTAGTTTAATACTAACTTTTGCCCTGGTTAATCCTGGGAACTAATGAACTGGAAATACTTTTTTTGCACGTGCAAAGCATTCAAAATCCTTGAGAAGTAACTGGGTTTTGTCCAAAGATGCCTGCATGGTTTACTCTGAGTTTTCAGTCTAAAACCATTTGTTTCTTTCAGGTTATGGCTCACAGCTCACCACAGAGCATACTGGATGATGTTGCCATGGTAAGCAGAAATTGTGTCACTGATACACCTTCTACATTATAGAATAGCCAATAGTCAATTGTGTGAAATAGGAGTCCATAACAGAAATACTTGGCCTTCATGGAACATGCATAGAAAACGTGCATCAGCTAGGAAAGCTGTTTTGATTAAACAGATCATGCTAGCACAGGCATGGTTTTGCAGTTACAGCATCTAGGTAGAAATTACTGATCACTGTTCAGAATTTCTCAGTATTCAGAAATGTGGAAGATTCTGTCCCTAACAGTAGAGGTAAAAATCAACAATAACAGAACTGTATCAGAAATACAAACTTTTATTCCTTCTCTAGATTTTTATAATTACTGGTTTAATCTATTCCTAATTAGTGAGCAAAAGCTCTTTTTTGCCTGGTCTTGGAAGAGAGAAACTTTATGAAATAATGCTACTGTTTCACCATGTGTTCATACACTGAAATGTAAATAAAAACGAAGTGTTCACTCTCTTCCAATAAGAAAACTTGGAGGCAGAATTGGTAGGAGCCAGTTGCATAGCAGAATTTAGTAGGCTGTTCTTGGTGTGACTAGTAGGTCACCTGGGGAATTTCCTCAGAGATCTTATGCATGCTAAAAGTTTGCATAGATTCAAGAAAACCGTGTATAATAAGGTCAGGGAAGAGAAATCCATTGAGGAATTATTTAATAAATATCCAAGGAAGTTCCAAGCTGAAAACGAGCAGAGACTAGGAGAGAATTAAGGGAAAATACCACATGTTTATGTTGTATTCTTACATTCTTCCCAAGCCTGCCATTTCTCTGCCTTTTCCCAAGCAACTCTTGGAGACTAGGATACTGGTACTTTTCTTTGTGCTCAACAGCTGCATTATACAAGTATATAACGAGAGCCTAGTCAAGTCAGGTCATAAATGCAGGACAGACAAATTCACTGAAATTTTATCTGGTGCCTCACTCAAAGGCTTAACTTGGATTACACTACCTCCACTTTGTAGTTCTGATGTGTCTAGAATTAGTCTTTAACTGGAACACCTAACCTAAAAATAATCTATAAAATGTGTATTTCCTACAGGTACTAGATGAAGAAGCTGAAGTTTTCATAGTCAAAATGTGGAGGTTGTTGATATACGAGACAGAAGCGAAGAAGATTGGTCTAGTGAAATAAAGCACTCTCCTTGCTTCTAGGGTTCCATTTCAATTTCAGGCTTTTTTTTTTTTTTTCCCCCATCATTCAAAGACTTTGAATTTTCTCTGTTCTCAGAGACTTGAGACCTGTATTTTTTTATGTAGAAAATGTGAATTTTTTTTTGTCCTCTGCTCTGAGGCCCCCTTTACCCTTCTCAGTTAGTTATCTGAATCCTGCATTGATTCTCTATAATTCACAAGGTACAATTACTGGTATGTTTTATAAGCTGCAGCTACTGTACACACTCTCTGGTAATTTTGTTATGTTACTCTGATTCTTGTAAATATTAAGAAAAGAAAAAAAGCCCATTTTGCAAAACATTTGCACTTAATGTGGAACTATATCAGTTACAGATGAAGACAAATGATTTTACTGCAAATTTATCAGTGGTTTTTTTTGGTGTTTTTTTGTTTTTTGTTTTTTTTGCATACTCTCCCTCTTTATTTAAGGAATGATCAGATTACAATTTAAAAATAAGTGGCTTGAGCTGCTTTCATGGAACAGCTTTGTGTGTTCATTTGGTCCCCTCATCTGACTCTGGAAAAGGAGTTTCCTCAGACTTTCCATTCTGATGTGAACCAGCAGTACTCTTAGTACTTTGTTGCCCATTTAGAAATATTAATGAAGCTGGGAACTTAATCTCCTGCAGAAGCTCTGCTTCTTTCCTAGAAAGTGCAAATTGCAGGAAGTTTTTTTTATTCTTTGCTCAGTTAAAACAAGAGCAGGACCTCAATTCAGTGAGTGCTATTTAATGATTTATTTTTTTTTTAAACATCCTAGGATACCTTCTGCTCAATTTCATTTTAGCCCTTCCCTATTATCCCTTCTGTCTCCAAAATAATCAGATGGAATTTTTTTTAAGAAATTATTTTTAAAAGCATTTTTTTAGTATTTAGGAAAATACTGCTTTGGATGTAACTGACCATAGCAGTTGAAAATACCTAAACCTTAAGTTTTCAAACAAAGCCAAAATCTTGTTTTTATCCATACTGTTAAACTAGTCCCGACTTTTGTTTTCTACTGTAAGCAGTCTATTGTCCACAAAAAGAGGGTGATATTTTCCTGCCTTGTTTGTATGGGTTTTTATAAATAGGCTGATACGGTATAAATGATGAGATGTACTGTAAACTGCATTTTTTATCTCATACCCGAGTAAGAAAACAAATCGATAATGTGTTACAAGCTGTTTTGATTGCAGGAGGAATGTGTTCCAGGGAGCAAACTGTCTCAAAAACATTTTTAATTTTTAAACACAATTCTTATTAGCAAACAAATTAAGTAAAGGTGTTCCAGTATATTGTATTTAACTGAAGGATACAGGTTGACCTGTTCAGAAAACATAACTGTGACCTTGAGTTACTAGTTCTTTGTATCTGGAGAGGACACTTGAAAACACTGTTCTTAACAAACGGGATCGTGTAAAGGTTCCACCATGTAAATATTTCAGATATTAAAAATGTATATATTTGATTTAAGGGCTGACATTCTTTTGGAGTCTTGTGCAGCATGCGATTATATTTAACACTGCTTTCTGAATCAATGACTGTTCACAAGTTAGGGGTGGGGTTTTTTTTAAAACTACGTCCTGATGCCTTCAAATGCAGATGTGATCCAAATACGTCCTTTCTCATCCCTGTAATACACACCACAAAATGTTCTTTTTTTAACTTGAAGTGTAATGCTCAGATGTTGTTTTTATGTTGTGCTTGAGTTTGTGTGAGAATGTTTGGTTTTACATACTTCCATGCTGCAACCTTCCTTTTTTTTTTCCCTGCAACTTGATGTTACCCGAAGAAGTTACTTCTCCATTCTCCCCGTACATTTTTGCATCAGCATTTACAAAAATTCTCCAAATTCTAAATAAATTCAAGACTTGCTCTGTTCATAGTAAATACAGAGAGGAGGGAGAGTGAACTTCATGAGTGCTTTTCATCCTGCTAATACAGCATTCTCGCTGTCATTCTTAGTAGTTAAACAAGCCAAATGCAACACATGCGTTGTAATGCCACTGTGTGACAGATTGCCTCACGTCCTTGTTGACATTCTTCAGTGAAAGCTCAAGTTGTGAAACTTCAGATTATTTTCTTCTGCCCTAAACTAAAGCTGTATATTCATCTGTTATTTATGCATTGGACACAAGCTTGTACTCTTCCTTTCTGAAGGAGACTGAAGGCGTCTGGGTGGGGAACACATCTAAAATTTAAGCTGGTGTGTTAAATATCCAGGTAAATAAGTATTTAGAAGCAGTTGTGATATATTAAATCAATTTTGTGGAAGTTGAGGTTTTCTTTACTAGTGGAAGGAGGAAGGAATGGTCACTCTAGCATCTCTGCCTTGGCTTATGCAAGTACTTCAACAAATTTACCTCTTTTCAGAATGCAAAATGTTGCTTTATAAAGTCACTTCTAGTGTTTACCTCTTACTCAAACTAGTGTTATTACTTCTCGGTGATAACAGAATATATTTTGTGTCTGCAATGCTGGATGGTAGAACACAAATTACATACTGCTGAGAGGTTCTCAGTATAGAAAGTAACTTTCCTTTGTTAACTGTTTTTCTTTCAAAATGCAGTAACAGAACTATTTCAAGATAAACTTGGAAAAATTGGGGTGAAGCCATTTTTGCCAACATTACAATATTTTAGTGTCTGCACATGGGATTTAACACACGCTCTGGATGTTAGGTTAGTGAATGCACAGATTAAGAGTATACTGAGAATGAGATCCATGAGCAAAGCCTGTGTGTTGCCACTGGGTGTTACGTGCAGCATGCTGTCAGATGATGCATTCTGTGATGGAAATGTGCTTCGAAAGTTACACATAGTTTATAGAGGGGAAAAAAATACCAATATACAACAGAACTGGATATACTAGTCGTTGATCTGGACTGAAAAATGGTAAACCACGAACAAGTAAGATCCATTACCAAGAATGATACATTCTTGTATTACCATTAATTTGATAAGAGACTTTTTTTGTTCTTAAAATGATCTAACCTCTTCACATACTGATTTGCTCTTTCTAATTTTGGGCATTTCCTTCATTGTTTTTAGTGCAGGCTTCTGTTTAACCATCTAGCTAGATGATTCGGGCCCTAAAATGTGGGCGGGGGAAGGCCCTGAATAGTAAGGTTAGTTACTGAATTCGTATTTCTTCTACGACTGCCTTCGAGTTTCTGAGAGGGAAGCATTAGACCTTTCATGTTTTTATAAATGGAGTTGCTAGATAGCTGCTTGCAAGAGTAGTAGTTTACAAAGGGGATACACTTAAAACTGGAAGCTGTTGGCTTTTATGTCTGTTTCAAATTCTATACATTTTCCTGTGCAGGAACATAGGCTGTGGTACATGCAGACTTACAAATTAGTACACAGCCATGCAGTGTGAGGCGTGTAAGATATTGTTAATAGACATTTCATCATAGATCAAACTGATACCAATAATATAAATAGAGAATGGTCTGGTACAGCTATGTGTCCATGCTTGGGTGGTGGGTTTTCTTCTATTGGTTAATGGTTAGGCAACGCTTTTGGTCTAAATCTGGCTTCTTTTAAATGCAGTTCATATGCATATGACTTCTGAAACTCAGTATTTATGTCAAACCGGTCATGGAGTACCTAACTCTTCTGTGCAATGCTTTTGTGCCACTTCATTTTCCCATGGCTCTTCCTGTAGCGTAGCCGAATAGTGGAATACATCATCTGATTTAAAAACATGCAGAATTACGTGGTCTCTCAATAGATTTTCCTTTTTTTTATATTTAGAATGATTACATGTCTCATAGCATTTCCTTGATGTTAGTAACCCAATTAGGTTATGCATCTTTAAAAGCAATTGTGGATTACTCTTCAAGTATCACAGATGGCAAGGTAAGTTTCAAGTTTGAAATTGCATTTATGCCACAAATGAGTCCCAGCTCTAGTACAGCCTTCTTGAAAAGAAGTCACATTGACTTTAGATTTTTGTTTTTACTTTGAAATGCAAAGATTCCTTCAAGTTATTTTCATGGGGTTTTTTTGTGGGACCATATTAAAACAGGGTTATTAGCTAAAAAAAACCCAAAACCACAACCCAAGAAGCATACTTTCTAATACCCCTCTCTTTACTTGGTAACAGCCCCTACCAGGTTAAGCAGGACAAGCTGGATTTCCCTGGCAAGACGACTCCTGGCTGAAGTTTCGGAGTGCTCGCTCTGCAATATCCACCCTGCCTGCTCCTCAGCTCTCTTTCGCGGTTACCATCCACTCGCGCCGATCTCATGCTTCAATGGCAAGCGTTCGCCTTGCTCTTTCAGAGACGCTCCTACGTTTCGGTGGGGGCTGTGCTGCCCGGTCGTACCTCCCTGAACCGAGGGGCCCCGCGGCAGCTGTCCGAGCCCCTCCCAAGGGCCGAGAGGGGCCTGGCGGCTCCCCCGCACTGGCGACGCCCCTCTTCAGCGCCTCCCGGCCGCCACCGTCGGAAGTGAGGTCGCGGCGGAAGGCGGGGCCCTGGCCGGAAGCGAGCGGGGCCGGGCTGCACGGCGGCGAGGAGCCGGTGGCGGAGCCCGCGGGAGGGGCGCCCTGCAGGTCGGTCTGTCAGCGGCCGCGCGTGGGGGCCGGGTAGCCCCGGGCACCGCGCCGCCGCTGACCTCGGGGCGAGCGCGGGTTGCGGGTGCCAGTNCCGGTGTTTATGGGAGCCCTGCGCCACACGCCCGCGGGCCGGGGCCGGGGCGGGGTCCCTGGCCGCTCCTCCGGCCGGGCGGAGCGGGGCTGGGGTGGGCGGAGTAGACGCGAGTGGGGCTGCGGTCGGTCAGGCTGCACCGGGCCCGGGCAGCTGGTGACGCCGAGCGGGTCGGGCGGGGGCCTGACCCTCTTCTCCCTTCCACCGGCGCGGGGGCCTCTCCGCCCCCGCGGCCTTGCTGGGAGCCGGCGGCGGAGCCACTCGCCTCGCCCGCGGCCGAGGGAGAGCGGGGCCCCTGGCTGCGGCGAGGCTGCTGTGGCCGGGGCAGGGCTGAGGGCGAGCTCCGCGGGGCCTTTGGTGTCCCCCCAGGAAAGCGGTGGCTGCTGCTTGTTGCTTCTTTGAGAGAGAGCGAGCGAGCGAGCACAGGTTAACCGGGCCGCACCGCGCTTGCTGTGGCTGATCCATACTTGCTTTTCTTTCTCTTCTAAGCAGAGAAAACATTATAGAGCTTACTTGCCTGATACCTCTACTTATTAGGGTAAATGTATGAAAAGTACAATTGTAACTCCTGTTGTTCTTGCTAAAGAAAGCCAAAGGAAGGGTTATTTTAATATTATCAGCTTCGTTATGTTTTGGTGAGTCCCTCTCCAGGTAAAACAAATAAAAATTTGTGTCTGTGCACAGTTTGTTTCTAGCTTTTGTTCGTTTATAGTTCAATTTCAAACGTGGGAGTGTTTATTTGTGTAAAAATAGAAAATAAAGTTGCTGAGGAAGACGTCTAGCTCTCGAGTCTTCAGATGGGATTGTTTTAACCAGCCGTAAGTTTTGAGGCCTGTGAGACGCTCTCATTCAAGCTTTGGTGCAACTCTTCTCTCAGTTGCCCCTCTGTGTCTTCAGTTTCTCTCTGCTCCTCAGCAGCTGCTTTTTTGTTTGGCGAGTTTGTGGTGGTTTTCTTTGTGAGTCTTTAAGTAGGATTTTGTGGGTTGATATTTTGGGGTTTTTTGGAGTTTTTCCCTCCTGTAATTGAATTAAAATTTTGACATGCTGCTATGTGAAAAATCTCATTCCAATACTCCACAGTTGGATAAAAACTTTCTCCTTTGCAGTGGCCCTGTCACTGAGAATTTTTCCAAGAGCAACCTTAAAACAACATTGTTTATATTCCGTAGCCCAACCAAAGAATTAGAGCAAAAACTTTAAAAGTAAATGCAGTGTAATGCCTATTTATTTTAATTTAATCTTATATTTCATTTGAAATTGGATCTGCTTTATTTTTAATTACAAATGCGGGAGAGCGCCATTCTAGTGAATACTACATTGTCTTTCCAGTTTGCGTGCTCACACTAGACTTGTTAAATTGGTATTGCCTCCTAATGGCTCTTTAGTGTAAGCTATATCCCTACTGAAGTTAGTAAGCACCGTGCGCTCATCTTGTAAGACACATATTTATTTGTAAGTAGAGGAACAGCTTCCGCATCTTAGTATGTGTGAAAATAGTCTTAACTTTCTCTTTAAGTAAGGTGCTGTCTTGCCGCGCTTGTGGCTTGCTGCTGCCAAAAGTGAGAGGCCTTGCTTTGTGATGTCCTCCCTTGTATGAGTTTTTTGAGATTCCTCCGTACATTAGTTGATTATACTAAACCCGCAGAAAAATATTCCTGTTTTCTTTTCCTGGATTTGTTTTCTTCCATTTTAGTGAGTAGAATTTACTGTAAAGAGGACTGAGTGCTGGAGTTGGCACAAGGTAGGAGCAGGAGCCAGTTGGGATGGAAGTGGGGGCTGGCACTCCACCCTTGAGGCAGTGGTTTGTTCACTTCCCTATGTTTTATGTAACCAAGCCAGTGATTTATCTAGGCCTAGTCATTGTTTCTTAAAATTAAGTTTTTTTCTGAAACTTAGATAGTTACATCAGCCTTCTTCCTCTTTCCCCTGTGTTGCTTTATCATCCTTTGTTGTGGAGCACACGGTTTATTCATGTTTGCGTAAGAAATTGTTAGCGTATGACTTCTTTATGGAAGAACGTATAAAGCTGTTACAAGCATATGTACATTTAGCTGATACATAAAACCTATCGCTAGGGGAAATGAATGCACATTAGTTCTTGAGGCTCAGCTGAAATACTGTTTTGATAGCTCTAGGTCACTTTTAGGGCATTAGTGTGTTAGAGATATATCCAGATTTTAAACGATCAAGTGTAACTCAGTCATCCTTGCTGGAAGATTCCCCTTGAGCTTATGAGTGATTGGAGCACTTGCACTCTGCTGAGATAAAAACATACAAGTTGGGCTCTGAGCAAGTGCGCAGTGCTTCTCATTTATTGCACAAGAAGGAATGGAGAACTGTTTTGAATGATCAGTTTGTTGCTGGCTTACTTCCGTGGCTGATGAACTAATTTGATAACGCCTAGGCGCTCATATTTTTATGCTGGAAAATCCCTATTATGATCTCTTACTAAAGATGCGATACAGTTCAGTACCATGGTGTAGTTAGAAGACGGTTATCTTTGGTCTGCGTGAACTGAAAATTGCGGTAGGGAGAGGGTGGAGAACTTGGTTGTATAAGAACAAAGGCTTTTTACGTATCTTTTTCCTTTCAGCATCTCAAGAGGAAAGATCCATTTTGTGCAGAAGTAAGTGATTTCCAGAGGACAGCCCCAATGACAGAACTGTCTGCACATTTACCCCAGTTTCAGCATGGGCAGCTGACAGAAAACTTCCCTGATAACCACCTCAGCAACACCGTATGTAACAAACAATTTTATTACCTGATAGCAGTTAAATCAGGATGAATAATGAGTGTGGATGAAAATACAGCTCAGAACTCTAGAAATCTGTTTGTTGGGAGCAGTTTTCTCTATCTGGACTGTTGTGGTGATAAGCAGTGCCAAAAGAAATATTTTGTAAAATATCTCATATTCTAAACTCATTTTTTATATACAGTTTAAGAGTTCCCCCAGTTTAAGGTGGTATTGGAGTAACCAAGCTCTCAAGAAAAATAAGAAAAAGGGATGGGAGGTTCCCGTGTCAAACATTGACTTTTAGGGGATTTGGTGAGCTCTCTTGATCTAGCCTGGCTGTGGTCTGCTTGATTGACAGGTTTCTCAGTCACAGAGTTAATTTTAGGCTAGGTAGAGCTTGAAGCCTGGGGTTTGTTGTTGCTATTGCTGGAGGACTACTCCCTAGCAGGAAGAGCAGCACTTGTGGTGTCTTGTGAATAATTGTCAAGGTGCTCTCAGAGTTCTCGGGGTTTTGGAGGGGAGGGGGAACTCAAACCGTAAAGTTTCATATGATTGCTTTGAAAGACCTAAGTGCATAATTGTTGCTAAAACTGTAGTCATTGTACTGCATGTGTTTTGGTAAAACCAAGTTTAGATGATCTACCTGGGTGTGGTGCTCAGGCTCTTGGATTTGTCATGCTGAATTCTTTGTTCCTGCTGTAGCTCTTGAATATAAGGTTTCCTTGTGACACAGAAATGCTCTTGTGAGGCTGGGCCACTTGTAGCCATGTTTATGGCAGTGATTCAAGAGAATATTTTGACCCCTGCTCTAACTCTGCTATGCAATCCAGCAGTTTAAGTAGAATTTTGAAAAATCCTTGTTATTATTTCAGATCAGTATCCTGCTATATCAGTAAAAATATAAAACACTTGAAAACTTATTTTCAAATTAAAAGTCAATCTGACTTAAGTCCTTACTGATTATAGAAACAATAAAACTAGAAAAGTGGAAACTTTCCTATTGCATCCTTTGTGCTTTTGCTTTAGAAGGACTGAAAATTTCTTTTCATCTTGGACAGGTGAGAGATTTACCTTTATTGAACACTTCTGCCAGATGAAAAAGGCAGAGCTCAGCAATAAACTGTGGGCTCACCATCCTTACAGATAACTTGGTGATGCTCCTTCCCAGTAACGGGGGTGGATGGTTCTATTTACTTCTCACTGACAGACTGTATTGAGGAATAGCTACTACTTGTGCTTTTTCTTCCCATGTTTAAATGTAACTCTAGGTGTAGTATCAATATTTAGTTGGAATTATTTTTCTCCCCTATACACATCCACTTTGGTTTTGGACATACATATGAAAATCCTTTACTGCTTAAATATATTTAGGCTCTGTGGCTAACAGTCAGCCTGTGAAATCACTCAGTTACTATAGTTTGCCATCTCTTCTTCCAGTCACACACCAACAGTTCAGTCCAGCCTGCAATATCTGTCACTGTATAATGACCTTTAAACATAAATGGTGTGTGTGAGAGCTAACTCTGTGCCCACAGTCAGGCAAGGGGGTCTGCTCCTGATGGATAAATCTGAATTTAATAAATAAAAAAAATTAATCAAATATGCTAGTTTATCTCTTGGTTCAGGGGCATTGCTCTGGGTTTGCTATTAACTATTTTCCTGATAGGGAACAAAACCCCTATCATTTGCTTTTGATACTGTTTATTCACCTGAAAGCGCGTAGTTCGTAACTTACGTTTGCTTACGGTGTCACAACAGGTGTTACTGACTTTTTAGCTTCAGAATTTTCACTTTTAACTATGTCTGAGGAAAGTGAAGAGTCTGTTCCTTTGCTTCCACTTCAGCAAGAGTCCATGGCCTCTGCTCTGTTTAATACTGATCAGGTAGGATATGAGTGCACTTTGTTCTTTTAAGCAGTGGGGCACGCGCATGTCACGTTTAGATACACTTCGGTAGCCTGAAAGGACAACTTTTTTATAGTTTTAACAGTGAATGAGAGAATAATTCTTACAACTTTCTTGATGCTGATCTGGTTTTCATGCACTGTGTTTTAATATGTAAAGGCATTTTGTGATTGTGTCTTTGTTCTGAACTAGTGGAGGGAATAAATTGGCACATATTGGTCTAATTTCTTCAGTTTTTCTCTTTATGTTTGATTTTGCAGTTTTTTGTAGTGGTGTGCTAGTTAACCAGGCTTTTCCTTTGGCTGTTTTTGTGTTTGCTTTGCAAAGCTGTAGATTTTTATTTTACTTTTTATATTTCCGTGGCTAAGATAGGGGTAAGTGCTCCCTCATGCAGGACTGCTATTACGGCAGAGAAAGAGCAATGTATTCTGCAAGTGTGCAGAAACCTAAATACTAAGTCTGCTTTATTTGTGAAGTGTTCCAAGGCTCTGATCATCTCCACTGTAGTGTTATTTATGATCATCTTAGATAGTTTATTTAGACAGGTGGGCTTATTGTTGTCTTGTAGACTGAGAGAAATATAGTATTTTACTATCAAAGTGAAAAATGTTACATTTGAGCTATAATCTGTACAGAAAGAGTTTGTTGCAGCCAGCATTTCAGAATAATTAAACATGATCTCTTTATTTGCTTTCTCCCATGTTCCTGTTTCTATCTGACCTTCAATAATTGTATGCAAGGACTTTACACAAAATGCCAAGTGATTTCTAATGGATCTGTCATTTAGTAAGAAATAATATTGAAGCTAAAATCTTTTTCAGGACATACTTAATTTTAATTTAGTATCATTAACTTAAGGTTAAAACCTTAATTCTAAAAATCTGGTTGCCTGCTAGTTTTAATTGTTTAATTAAGACAATTTTAGATTTTATTTTTCCTCCCCTTATATTCAGTTTCCTTTTTGAAAAATAAAGCACGTTTTCTTAGAGGACAGTTCTTGAAATCCTGCTGAGCTTGATCCTGAGGATACCACAAAAAAGGGGTAAATAGGCAAAGCATTCGGCCTGTATTGTTACTTTGTAATGTTTTGTAAAAGGAAATTTTTCATGAGTTGGGGAAGTTGTAAAGCTTCAACCAAGGTTTTAGCAGTGTCAGTGTTTGCAGTTCAAAGTCCGGGGACTTGTACTCCTTAATCACTTAAGTGCTTTTGAAAACCCCACTGTGAGTTCCTGAGTGTATACTTAGCATCTTATCTTTTCTGAGGGTGGGGCTGGGAAAATTCTGTGTAAAGAATCTCTAGAATTACTTTATCGAAAAACTGCAGTGACTTAATCAGATACAAGTCAGCAGTTATGTTTGGAAATAGTATTAAGAACAGGTAATGAGGCTTGAACATTGCATGTGTAAGGAAAAAATTACCTGCATAAGAGTACTTATGCAGAAATTCATTAGTTTATTTTCAATGACCTATCTTAGGTCTAGAGCAATTTTACGAAAACTGACTGATATGTTAAAGGTAGTGCAAAAGGTACCTTCCTTCAGTTTATTGTGCATTTTAATCGAAAGCTGCTTTAGTGCACTTACTCAAACTGAACCGTTTGTAAATGAAGTAATTCTGAAGAAATGAGATTCATTTTGTAAGGAATGAAAAATATTTGTATTACATCTCTTTTATGTTAAACCTCTACAACATTGACTTTGGACATGGTAGTGATACAGTAGAAAAAAAAGTAGTCTGTATAAACTGTTGCATTTTAGGACTTGTTTAGAGTGACTGGTAAACATAAAGTGGTTTTGTTTCTTCATAGTGCAGAATAGGCGAAACATAGCTCACTCTCCTGTTGTATTCTCTGTAATATGCACACAACATACAAAAGGCAAAATGCCCACAGTTGACGGGGCTTCTTGGAGAGGGGGCAAAAGGTTTGTAACAGCAGGACAGCAGGCCTGACCATGTACTTGTAAGTGGTGTTCCCAGTTTCTGTTTTTGCTTGTAGTTAATCTTAATTTTGTTGATAGTTTACCTCTGTCCTTGCGTATGAGTTATACCCTTGATGTTTCATGCAGCAGTACCGGGAAGGCTAGGAAGCTCTTTCGTCTTTGTTGACAAAAGTATTGGAATTTCTTCAATGTCAGTGAAAGGATGTGGCAGTAGTATATTTGGGAAAGGAGAGAAAGAATCTGCAGACTTAGCTCATCACACTAAAATTTTGGGATCAAATCTCAGGATAAAGACTGAGAATTACCTGAGTTTGATCACCATTTCTGTCTCATTCTTCTCGGTAAAAATGTGAGTACACAATACCTTGTGAAACTTCATTTTAATATATATTCTAGTTAGTGTACTGTAGTGGGAGTAACATGGTAAGGAAAGTAGAAATTTTCTTGGGTCTTTCATGGAGTTAGTATCATAAATGTCTGTGTGGCATTATTTCTAGGAACAGATATAGTTAGTTCTTGCCAAGCTATGAGTAATCTACTGTCATGCACCCTTGTATCAGCTGTAGTTTGGACCAAAGGAAAAAGCTGTCTGTCTTCAGCTTTTAAAATTCGGTTTAAAGGAAAGGTGATATAGACTTTTAGATTAAACCAGCCATACTTTCAGCTGCTGCTATTTTTCATATAAATGCTTCTAATGTAACCCTGTGCTCCTTTTGTTAACTATGTGATGCAATTATTTACTACTGTTTAAGTCCTTGCTGCAGCAATTGTTCTTGACAGTGAATATTACCTTACACGTTTCCCCCTCAAGATTGTCTTTAGCTTAGTGCACAAGAATATGATTATGGATAGTCGCTGAGGAAACTTTTTTATGTATTGCAGAATGATAACAGTGAAAGACGTCGCCATGATAATAGTGAGCGCAGAAGAAATGACAATGCCGAGTCTGAGACCAATGGGCAGCCACAAAACAACATGCAGCAAGTGGTGGAACAAGATGAGGAAGAAGATGAGGAGCTGACACTGAAATATGGGGCAAAACATGTGATTATGTTGTTTGTACCTGTCACGCTTTGCATGGTGGTCGTTGTTGCAACCATCAAGTCTGTCAGCTTCTATACGCGCAAGGATGGACAGCTGTATGTATCAATTTTTTTCCCCCTGTCTTTTTAATGGACTCAGATAATGTTCTTTAATCTCCATTTCTTCAGGAGTCTTAATTCAAGCAGTGAACTCCCTCTTGCCTCCCTTTTCTCCTCCACCAGCCTGAAAATAGTTTTGCTTTATTTCTTCCAGAAACCAGACTCTATATTGACATTTGTGGTCTGTCTGGTGACCAGTCAGGATAATACCTTGGTTGTTACTGCTTGATTCAAATCCTAGTCCTCATTTTGATACTTTATCATTCCCTGTGGTATTTATAAAATGAACTGAATCCTAAACCAAAGCCATTTCAGTTATACTCTGCTAGAATACAAAGATTTTTGGAAAAGGAAAAAACCTACTAATTTAAATGAAATAACATAGATGCCAAGTTCTAGTTTTCCTGTGCTGTTTGATAAAGAAATTCAAACGCAAGAGGAAGATAGCTTTATGAGGTTCACTTCTGTTGCAGTTACAGAAACTTTCCTGACAGGTTTCCTGTATAGAATTTTTTTTTTTCCCCCAAAATATTAATGTTGCCAAAAAAAACAATTTCAGTGAAAGCTGGTTTGAGAGAAAGGAGACAAAGGAAGAACACTGAGGCTCTCAGAAGCTGCAGCGAATCAGTCTAAATGTTCCGCTGTGAAAACATTTAGACAAAATGATTCAAAGTGTGTTTGGCTCTGAAATGTTTGTGTAATATAAGCATGTCATGAAATGCTTCAATAAAACACTAAGTTCTTTTTTACTATCAAAGTTGTTGATGAAGGAATTTTTTTTCTTGAGATTTCATTTGTGATAAGTGTTTTCTCGACCTCTTCCCCATGATGAAGTGGTTTTTCCCCCCGGTTGTATTTCTTTAAGAAAAAGAGAGTTGAGCCCATACATTGTTTTCTTGAAATCACTGGGGAATCTTTCTTTGTAAGTCCACTAGATGGTGCGCTTATAAAGGTCTAGCGCAGTAACAGTCTAATCATTTGTAGCATGTGAGTAATTGTATCAAAAGAGAGTTCTATTTTTGTTTGTTTTACAAACTAGAAAATAGTAATCGAAGAGTGTAGGAAAGGCAAGTCTTCCAAGGAATTTTTTTTTTAATTGAAGTTTGCCTAATACGATAGTATTCCACCTTTCAAATTTTGCCTAAGTAGAAAATAACTGTTACTTTTACAGCTCTGAATTGAAAGATTACTGCAATTTCGTTTGATGTTGGCCTCACATATCAGAAACATCTGTGCATTCAGTGGCATTTCAGTTGACTCTTTGTTGTTGTAGCATCTACACTCCGTTCACAGAAGAGACAGAGACAGTAGGACAGAGAGCCCTGAATTCAATTCTCAATGCGGCCATCATGATCAGCGTTATCATTGTCATGACCATACTCCTGGTTGTGCTTTACAAATACAGGTGCTACAAGGTGAGTATAAATATAATTGACTTGTGTAATTGTACTAGTTTTGTTTATTACTACAGATTATCAAGAATGGAACAAAATGAAGGGTTATCAAGGATGAGTGAGCAAAAGTAGCAGAATTGGTGATTCAGTTCACTGTTTCAATTTTGTGGCTTCTGTTCCTTTGCTTCAATGGGGAAGGAAGGGCCTGGTGCTATCACTGCTGGCTGTTTAATCAGGGAGAATTAGGGTGGCATTGCTTCCTATTCCTGTGAAATGTACCATGTACTGAAATCTTCCTGTGGTCAAGAACTACAAAGTACAGACCTGATCCAACAATTTGAAATCTATTCAGGACTTCAGGGGCTTTTCAAGGGCTCCCCTCTCCCCACCCTGTCCCCCGTATAGAAGTCTCCCAACAGTGTGATGTGTGCATGGCTGTACACACCAGGCAATATCCTTAGAGCAAACACAGAGACTAAGGCTCTTTTGTGAAAGACTTCGATCGTACAGTAATGTGATCTAGGCAAGTCCAGGCTTGGCATAAATAATTGCAATGTCACCTGCCTGGGAGGAGTTTTTCCTGAAAATTCCTGGTTGTCTTTTGGCCTTAATGACTCATTTGACAATGCTTGGCCTAATAAAACTTCCCAGTGTGCAGCCAGAACCTTGAATCTGTTTGAGTTGTCAAACAGGCAGTGGAATCTCTGCACTGGCACAAAGCTTTGTGCCACTTTATTTTGTTTTCAGGAGGGAAAGGTAATGTTGGTCGTCATGGCTGTGTGTGAAACCCCTTTACAGATTGTCTCTGGAGTTACTGGAGAAATGATTTTTGCCTGAATCTGCATACAGCTTGGAAAAGTGTTGTTTGTTTTTTTTTAAAGTATGGACCTTCTCTTCTATCACAGTGTGGTGTTAAATCTGAACTGACAAGGTTTTCTTTTTAAACTCTCAATTTGTTTCATTCTGATGAAGGAACATCATAACTGATGTACTTCAGCTAGGTTCCTTGGCAGCCAGTCGGTTCTCCTCAGGTGCTGAAGGCATCAACTAGTTTTTCCTCAATTTTTCACATTTCTGGCTTCACTCTTGAGCTTACCAAGCATTGCATGTTCTCCTTACAAAAATAATTGTTGTACTAAAAAATTAGAGTGATTAGACAACAAAAAATTCCTGTAGTTATATTTTATGCTAATTAAAAGAAATAATTAACTTATTTTTAGAATTGCTAGCAGTATTTCTATGCTGCTATACCAGAATGCTATAAAAGGTAGTTACCTGTCCATTGAATTCTATTTTACATGCAGTTCTACTTGTAGAATGTAGTCTAGATTATGGGAAATGGAACTTGTAATGAAAGAATGTTAGACCTCTAACTGGTGGTGATAATTTGCTTATCTTCACAAGATTTTTATCTGAAAACTCCTTTGAAGAAAGGAAATACTATTTCAGCTTTACTGCTGTTAGTTTCCTATGTTTCTCCTGTACGTGCTAAGTTAAGCATGGTCCTGATTCTAGCTCCTAAATCTAGCTAGGAGCAGCATCTTTGAAGGTAATTGTAGTTGACTAGCTTTTCTTCTTAACACCTTTTATTATGCTCTTCATTTTTCATTGTTTTAGTCTGCCTAACCAAAATCTGTCTGCTGTAGCTCATTTCAATTCTCTGCATTCTGCAATCCTTAGTTTTTATTTAAGTTGTGGCAGGCAAAGCCAACTCTCTACCAGCAATCAATTAGTGTTGAAGCTGTTGTCAAATAAAGAATGAAAATTCTTTACGTAGAAGGCAACAAACTTGTCATGGTATCCTGCTAGGAAAAAGATGGCCAAAACTTGTGAGAAATACTTTGGAAAAATCACTTGTATGGAAAGAGGCTGGTGTCTGGACAATGCTATATAGCAAATGAGATACATACTGAGAATAAAACAAACATCTGTCTGTAAAATGCCAATTTATGTCAACTCTTGAAACTACCTCCTTCAGTACTGTTGACACTAGTTATGCAAAGTTTGTGTAAACATTTGCTGGACTATGGCCTTGGTGTTTGACATTGTTAGTGTTTTACTCTTTACTAGAATGAAACATTAGTATTCAGATTGTTTTCTTAAGCGGTAAAGTTTAAGAGCTTATACTACAAATAGAAGAACCGCAGCTAGAAGTCATGTTGTTATTAAAAGAAATGACACAGCTTTCTTTGCCATTTTCTTCAAATGATTTCAACTAGTTCTACAGAGAAATAAAATTACTCATTAGGTCACTACTTAGATATATATAGGTAGCTTTACAAGTTGTTTGAAAGTTGGGATTCTGTTTCAGGTACCTATCAGTCTTCAGCTTTAGTACATATTTTTTCCCCTTGCTTGCTCTGAGTGGTGACAGTTTGACGGACTGAGACAAATACTTTGACAGGTTTCCTGCCCTATCTTTACAGGCACCATGCTTAGTACATGTGGGAAAATTTTAAGTCTTTTGGAGAATGCACTAGCAAAGATGGAAAGCCAATCTGTTAGATTAGCCAGTTAAACGACAGGTTTTTATTAGACTGAAGGTTAAATTTGAACCTGTTTTGAAAGACAGCGTGAAGGAGGAGAATGTATGTTTCAAAAATTGCTGACAATTTTAAAAATGCTTATGAAAAATTTGGTATTAAACTAAGTGTACTAAATTACTAACTGTAATAGCTAGAGTCTTAATTTGCTGGAAAGTCCTGGTTGCCTCATGTAAACATAATTCATTTAGTCTGTGTGCATATGGGCTTTACTTTTAAATTAACTTTTGCAAAATATTTTAAAAAATAGAACATAAGATGCATTCTACTGCTTTCAGAAGAAGAGAAATAGATAATGCAATTTCTAAACAGTTTCTGCTGACTTTGATCTGGTGTACATATAAAGCTAATTTAACCAGTTAATTTTCCACTGATCATGTCTATTTGAAGCAGCAGTTCTTATGCAGCTTGAATTTCTAGATTATTGCTCCTGACTGGTTATCTACTTGCAATGTTGGGTCTGGTTTTATATATAAGATTCTGTGCTCAGAATTCGATGGATATATGTTTCATTCTCCGTTCAGAGATTACCTGTTTTACAGGGCTCTTCAATCTTAATTTTGCACAATAATATACAAGAGTGGTATGCACTTTCATTTTCAAAATGATTTGGAATCAGAGCAGGCTTTTTAATTGCACAAAAATGAATCATGTTTTCCATCTGCGTTAACGCTGGGTACTTCTGCTAACTTATAATGCCACTGTTATCAAAATGGCCTAAAATATACAAACAGTAGTTTTCATTGTATAGAATCTCTATTGAAAGACCACAAAGCACTTAAAATTCATAAGTAAATTGAAATAGAATGTGTCTAGACTAAATACGAATTTAGCAATAACCGCAGAGAGAGATACCTGAATATCATTTTCTTGCTTTAATTAAAAGGGAATGAAATCTTAAAAGCATTTTTAAGTAGATAGTAACTTTAAAATATCAAATCTAAAAAAAATTTGTATTGACATCTTTGGTTTCCAGGTGATCCATGGCTGGCTTATCATTTCTTCTCTTTTGCTGCTTTTCTTTTTCTCATTCATCTACCTGGGGTAAGTGAACTAAAGCATTAATGCCTTCTTTTTCATGTATCACTTTATGTATGTATTTATTTTAGAACTATCCCATCTTAACAAGAATAATGGTGAGTAAGCTATTGCAATAATTTTTTAGTCTTACATAGGTTCATAGAGTACACATAAAAGAGATATTTATGGGTTTATAGTGCCTCTGATACTGTACAGAAGCTATCCATCACCTGCATCACCAGAATAAGCTATCTTCCACAGGGTAACTTATTCTGCCTCACAGCAGTGCTGACTTCCTTTTGCAGAGGTCCAGTGAGTGAGGAGCGAGTTTGTAGACCAATTATACGTGATGGCAGTAAGGGGCATCCTGTTAACACTGTACATCTCAAAGGCCAGCTAACAACTACGGAAGACAAATTTCCTGGAGGAAAGTATCATGCACATTGTAAAGTTCTTAGTGGCTTGATGAGTTGGTAGCAGCAGAATCTGCAAAAAGCCATCACAACTGTTTCTTTCCTGGGTCAGTGGAAATCACCTGTGACTTGGTGACAACATACTTGTCTATTTTTGTTTTACTTATCAAGGGTCTTAATTAGTTTATAGTATTTGGTGTGAGAGGGTGACATTGTTCATCCAAAAAGAAGGCTTTTTACTTTAGTGCTTGTGGTGAAGAATGAAATAGAATAACCATTTATATCTTACTTTGAAGTTAACAAAGTGTTTCCATTCCACAGGCAGCAATAAGTAGAGAGAGATCTGGTTGCATGCCTTTAAAGATCCATTAAAACCTCACAACTTCTTATTCTTCTGATTTTTAAAAATCATGAGCATAATCAAAATGACTGGTTTTGCAGTAATGTCCTTTCCTGTCAATTTCTGCTTTGAGGAGGAAATAGAACATTAGTGAAAGTTTTCAGAAAAGTGAAAGAGTTGGAGTGAAGCAAACACTGGTAAAATTACCCCATTTGTGAAGAATAGTTAATTACTAATTGGAGGTAGAATTTTGTATTTGTTAACGTTGAATATGAAAATGAAAAATACTCCAAAGCTTGTATCTGTAACTTGTTGCCATTGTTTTAAGCAAATGCAGTCTGTATTCTTTTCCATGTATATATATATATTATTTTTTTTATTATTTTTTTAGTGAGGTTTTTAAGACGTATAACGTTGCCATGGACTACATTACAGTGGCACTCATGATCTGGAACTTCGGTGTTGTGGGAATGATTTGTATTCATTGGAAGGGTCCACTTCGGCTCCAGCAGGCATATCTCATTATGATAAGTGCTCTCATGGCCTTGGTGTTCATTAAGTACCTTCCTGAATGGACTGCGTGGCTTATCCTGGCTGTCATTTCAGTGTATGGTAAGGTCTGGGGCAAGGCATAGTAACAGGTATTGTGATGGGAGTTTCTTCTATTCCCTGACTTTTCTGTTTATCTGACTAGACCTTAAAAAAAAGAAAAAGTGTGTCTGTGGGGAGTATCATCCAAAGTAATGGATAGGGTGATTACAGACTTCAGAAATAAGATCACGATCTAAACTGAGATAGGTCCTCTGCAGCTAAGGGCTTTGTGTGACTGCATGATGCCACCTTCCTTCATTTTTCCAGGTCTTTCTAGATTCAGTGGGGAGGAGAATTGAAGTAATTGAAGAGATAAAGAAATAAGAGATCTGTGTTGCCATTTTGATCCCTTTCATGAAGGTGGAGAGCTTTTGGCTTCCCATTTTTGCCAAGAATCCTTGAAAACTAGTCTATTTTTTAAGAATTTAGGAGCTTGTTTGGGTACAGTCCCATACAGATATAGATCTGCCCAACTTACAGTTTGCTCAGATTTGTGGATATAGAAACAACTACCTGATCCATGCCTAATAATACAATGAGAAGGAAGCAAACAAGGATTAAAGACTGTTTTCATTCCTCAGTCATTTTACATTTAGAAGGATATAGTTGTGAGATCTGTTTCTTTTTTTCTTTAAATAAAAAGAAAATTCATTTGAATTACTGCATATTATGCTTTTTCAGAATGATGACTGAGAGATTCCTAGATGTAGTTTTTTCATAAAGCTTTAGAGGGCACTGGACACTTTTTGTAAGAAGATCACTCTATATCCCAAATACTGATTTAGTTCCCAGGCAGGACTAAAATCCAGTTGCTTAGACAGAATTAAAACATTACAGCTAAGCATATCCCTGAAGATGTACTCATAACTTGAATTTTTTTGGAAGCACATAAGTGTGATGCATGTGTACCCTGAAAGTCACTGATAAAGACTGAGAATCTGTCCAGAATTGTACCCTTCACATAACTGGAACAAATCTTAGTGTTCCAAGCATTCAGGCTCCATTCAGTGACTGCAAAATGAAATAACTCTTCAGATCTTATTCCAAGACCATAACGTGGTTGTTTTGTGTAAAAGAGGATAAATTTCAAAACCTGTGACCTCACACTAAGAATTCTTTACTTGAGCGGGACCAGCAATGGTGCTAGGGCGGTTAGCTCAGGTGCAGAAGGACTGCTTGTGCAACATACAGCTCCTGACAAGTAAGCTCTTCCTTTCAGTGTCGGATACTGTTTCAAATAAACTTAAAGACATACAATGAGTGGACAACTGCGAAAGATTATAGGGAGGTTAATATGTAAATACTACAGCTTTCTGTCCAAATATGCAAGACAAGGGAAAAGTAGCGGAGGTAGTTTGTGGAGTTGCAAATTTCATTAACAAACCATCAACATTCAGGTGAGAAAACAAATGGACCATCTGATAGATCAGTTTTTCTTAATGCTGTGCTTTGATCTGTATGAGTAACTTGTACAGTCATCCTATTTTGTAGATAATTGCTTTTCAGTTAATTTTTACTTGTTCACTGTTTCACATACTGTCCCATGAACTAGAATTGAGTGAAGCAACAAAAAGCTGATGGTTTTTTTGTGCTAAATATGCTTTGAACACCTCTCAAATCTATGCAAACACAGCATTTCTCTGCAATGCTTAATAAACCTGGTTTTTTTAACTCTTCACATGTGCTTTCACTTTTTTCTTCTGTAAATGAGAATAAATTGGCAGTCATGCCTATTTCATAAAAGTTATATAAGCCTCACTTACATGTTGTCTTAAATTTGTTTTAGCATTAACTTGGGTTAAAAAAAGCTTTGATAAGAGAAAGCAAGCTTGGGTATTTGCAAGATGTTAGTTGAATAGTGGCTTTCATGAATTATTTGCTTTCAACTTGCAAATCAACATACAGACACTGATATATTTGCAGTTGCATATATTTTAAGTGAAAAAAACCACTTTATTATTTGTATACATATTGCAGTAATATGTAAAATAGGTTGTACAACTGAGAATATTACAAAGTGTTCCTGTAGGATACTGACTTGTGGCCAGGGGCTCTCTCAAAAGTCTGTGATCAGGGTAGCATTTTATCTTATTACCAGTTTCTGCAAGTGTTACGGAAAAACCATCTTAAAAGTATGCTTGCAGTGATGTAAGATCTGTTTGCTCTTCCTTCCAGATTTGGTTGCTGTCCTATGTCCTAAAGGTCCTCTTCGTATGCTAGTTGAAACAGCTCAAGAAAGAAATGAAACTCTCTTCCCAGCACTTATTTACTCCTGTAAGTATATTTCATTAACTATTTACATTAAATACTTACAGTCACCCACTGAGCTGAAGTGATTATTCTCATTTTTCTCTGTTTTAACGTAATGCTTGTCAGCTGGAATTCTTAGTCTGTTTACTTGGGCCTCAGTTTTCTTTTCATTGTTGATTCAAAAATGTAGAACATCATCTGGCTAAGATCTTTCAAAATAAAACCCAGCATGTTTTGTTAAAAAATAGGAGCAGGAAGAATGGTAATACACCTTGTTTTGGCCAAAGTAGTATGTCATTAGGCTGTGAATCGACGTATTCAAAGAGAGTACTTGTTTTTAGAAAATATTTATCAGCTTTCAGTGCTTAAATAACCTGTGTGTTAGTGGAAGGAAATGGAGAAATTGCCAGGAAGAGATTCGTTTACAAAACTATTTTCTCCAGGGCTTGTCTGGTTTTTGATATGTTGTTTCTCCCTGCAGTTGCGAAAAATAACCTACTGAATGCAAATTGCTGTTATGACCTGTGTACCAATTAGTACATGACTCCACTGTTTCTAAATTTTGATGTTGCTAGTTGTAATCATGGATAAACAGTGAAATAGATTAATCATAAATCATGATGCCTATAAAGGAGGAAGTATGTTGTAGACTGACTGGCTACTTCAGGGGAGAGTTTACAGAGGAGAAAGTGGAGGAGTTTCTTGATCTGCCGCTCTTGCTGTGTTTTACTGATACTGTTCATAGCTGCCTCTTGTTCTCTTTTGTGGGAGGAGAGATTAACTCTGAGAAACCACAAACTTGAATTCAAATACATCATTTAAGTGTGACAACATTTCATTACCTCCAGATTGGAGAATTCTTTGTGATGGTGGGGGCAGAGAACAACTAACTTTGCAGACACTGCCTCTGAATTGAAGTTACATCAGTGCCTGTCTTGGTAGACCTTTTTATTTGCAGATAAAGGAACTGATTCATGGAGGAAAAAAAGTAGAGAAATCGTTGATTCAGATTTTCAGAGTGGGCCTCATATATAGAAGTAATTTCTCTGGCAACAGCTGTTGCAATTTTTTTCAACATCTAGTAAGAATAAAACTTTTATTCACCAAATTCTGTAAAGGCATGTTGTGGCTGGTACTGGCTGTGTTCCAGATATTACTGTGTTTTAATGAGAGTGAAATTGCCTGTTAGAAAAGATAGTTGTATCAAAAAAAAAAAAAAAAGGGATGGATTGATGCCAACACCATCTCAGAATTGCATACATCTGAGGATGAGATTAGCAACGCGGTTTTGTTTTCATTTAATAGCAACAATGATATGGCTAGTGAACATGGCTGAGGAAGATCCAGAAGCCCAGCGGAAAACTTCCAAAAACTCCACTTATGATAAACAAGGTGAGTTTTTCTTTGACAAGCTTTTATAGTTGTCATTTTATTGGAATACATGTTTATGGAGACTTATTTCTTGGCTTTTTAAATGTCCTGGTTGCTGTAGAAGAGTGAAAGCATGGAGGCCTTATTAGGAATGATGAATCTGTCAAGGCTTCAAAAATTGCTCACTTATTGTACAGTTAATGTTCTTGCATTCATTTTTCCTGGGATCCAGGATATTGGTGGTGAAATGACTTTCAGTAGACAACTATTGACTGAGCTCAATTGCTTGTCAAATCAGGATGATATAGTATAATGCTTACTCATTTATATTTATATTAAACAGAAATGTGTCTAGCCCTCTGGACTATGCAGCTAGTGTTTAAAAGCATGGTGTATGTTTGTTATACATGTGTTACTAAAGCGGAGCAGAGTTTCTGAATGCAACATGCTTGAAGGGGTGTATGTATATGTAATTTTCAGTAAAGTTTTCTATTTTACTGGAAAATTAAGCTGTCAATAGTGACTAAAGAAGCTAATGAAATATTAGATGAGAGTTCGTTCCTTAAACTGTGATCTTTAAATTAGGTCACTACAGAATTTCCACTCTGTTGTATCAAAGTACTCCTGAATGTCAGGACTGGAGTGCAACATGTAGGTGCTATGACTGCAGAGTGCACATTGACTCCTGATTGTTTAAATAAGTATTAAAATCCTAAGTGAGAATGTCTTGTAATGGTGTGTGCTAATGTTAGATGTTGCTATATATTATGGAATACCTCTTTTTTTCCTCATTCTTCTATGATCTTACATGTGGAGACATTGTCACATTTTAGAAGGCATGTTTTTGAAGTAGATCTTAAATGTCTGTCTTCCTTTGAGCTCCGGCAAACCAGACTCAGAATGAAGGTGCTGAAGCAGATGACGGTGGCTTTAGTCAGGAATGGCAGCAACAAAGAGACAATAGAATAGGACCTATTGAATCAACGCCTGAATCACGAGCTGCTGTTCAGGCTCTACCCAGTAACTCTCAAACCAGTGAAGACCCCGAAGAACGTGAGTATGGAGTTCCAATAGCAAGCTGAAGAGCTGCTCTTGCTCATGATCAATACTGTCATGCCCCATAGAAACAGATGAAGTTGCTTTTTTGTAGCTTTTATTTTTGCTGCAGAAGCGAGTAATATTGGTCAAACTGATCTTCAGACTCAAACCTTTAATAGCACAAGCTGCTTTCAGACCATTATACAGCCAGTTGCGCTAGCTTCTGTCTTTTTCACGCAGTGTTCTGCTGTGTGTCACTTCTTGGGTTTTAGACCCTGTAGATGCAGTCATTATCTTTTTTTGCTGCAAGATTAAACTACTGCAATCCACTCTGCACAAAGCAATGTTTAAGAGATAATATGGAGACTGAAATGAATGCAGAATGCTATGGGCTTGCTTATTTTTCTCCAGCATCTTGCTGAGGTGCAGTATGTTTGGAGAGCATATACTCAGATGTCTGTTTTAATGGACTCATGATTTCCAGTTGGAGTTTAAGCTGGTATTAGATTTGCAAAGCTGTACATAAATTAGGGTTTACCTGTCTAATAAACTTCTCTCCCCACCTATGTGATGCTGCCATATTTAGCAGGTGCAACTGCTTCCTCTGATTCTCAGGTGCTCCTCTGTTTAAAAATACAGATACTTCTACTTTAAGAACAAATTTAGAATTTACTTTGTCCTCAAAATTCCAGATTCAGTAGTGTGTTGCAAATCCCTTTTCATTTCTAGAGCTGAGTAAAGTAATGTTAAGATGCAAAAATTTTAGGAATTAGGCTATTTTAGTTATTTAACTGGTTAACTAAAACTCTTGTGTGGCCTGACTGATGATTTTCTCTTTCCTGTATTCCTACAGCAAATAGTAATGACAGATGTGCAGTGATTGAGTCTGACTTGTCAGACAGCATTAGCTTACTAGAAGTTTGGAATGGCTTATTAGAAATTTGGAGAGTTCACTTGTGTGGAAAGATTTAGCTAGCAGTTGCCTTTGCTTATTGTTCTGTCATGCTGAAAGCAAGCATCCAAGTTTTGTTTCAGCAGCTAAAGGGTGTTTTAGTGCTTAAGAGCTTTTCATGCACTGTTCTAGACCATATATTGGAGGCCTGCTGAAAGACAGTAGGGTTGCCTTTTGTTCTTTTCTCCTTTTTTCCTTTCTTTTTTCCCCCAATGATCAACCAGGCATACACTACTGTTTTGATGCTCTGAGTTCCTCTTAGAACTCTACATTGAGTTTTGAGCTGGATTGTAATTGGTGAGAAAGTGAAAATAGGCCAAATGAAAACAGCTGGTGACCTGGTGTTGGCCTCTCTGACTTAATATCTTGGACTAAAAGCTTAGAAAGTGATCTGGCATTCAGGAAATCTACCCCCCCCATCCCCCCCCCAAATAATTGAGTATTATGCTTCTAGAGTTGTTGCTAAGATGGTAATTACTATTTAAAAGAATGAGACGTTAACTCATGAGTTTTCCTAAACCTCTCATCTTGGACGAAATGTGTTCTTTTTTTTGCCTCTGTGATATGCTTTGTAATTACACACAAGTGCTTTTTAGAAGAACCTTATTAAGAATGATGTTGGAAAATTGGGAGAGCACTGGAATATTTTGCTGGGTATAGGTTTCTAACTGGCAAATAAAGCATAATCTGCAAGTGACTTATTTATTTTACCCCTTCCTCAGCCAGCTTAAAGGAATTGTACTTCAGTATTCTGTTAAATATGATGTCAGCCAAAAATGGACACCTCTCCAACAAATATAATTACAGTTTGTATATACTGCATTTGCATGTATAGGAGACTAGGAACGTAGAAAAATTGTAATTATAGGATGAATTAATTGAGTGGTGTAATGTTCCTAAGCCATCTTGTTTCACAAGGTTGTTTTTTTTTTATCACTTGATTCAGGAGTGGTACTAGTTCTGAAAATAAAATGTTCTTATTAGCAAGTCTTGTTGATACTTAATGTAAATCTGTATTATTCTCTGACAATTAATGTAAATCTGTATTATTCTCTGACAATTACTGATACATAATATTAGTAGACTATCTAGTACTTAATGCTGCCATATATTCACTTTTGCAGGAGGAGTAAAGCTAGGTTTAGGAGACTTCATTTTCTACAGTGTCCTTGTTGGCAAAGCCTCTGCAACAGCAAGCGGGGACTGGAATACAACTTTAGCGTGCTTTGTGGCCATATTAATTGTGAGTATAATGTAATATGATAATAGGAATAGTTTTTATTGTTCATCAGGGACGGAGTCATAACTGCTACATTTTTTCTTTGGAATTTGTTTATTTGGTGGCCTGAATGAAAACTGATGAGGGCTTCAGCTGTGATTTTCATTGGCTGTACATCCATCACTTACGCCTTTAGTTTAGGAATGCTGTAACTTTATCTTGTATTTCTGTGGAGTTTGTGTTTATATAGATAATCTTTTGCTTGTCAGAGTTCCCTAATTTGTCCCTATGTTTTTGTTTGTTTGTTGTCTTCCCCTCAGGGTCTGTGCCTTACACTTCTGCTTCTTGCCATCTTTAAGAAGGCCTTACCAGCGCTTCCAATCTCCATAACATTTGGGCTAGTTTTTTACTTTGCTACAGACAACTTGGTGCAACCCTTTATGGACCAGCTAGCGTTCCATCAGTTTTATATCTAGCACACTTGGTACTGGTATTCTATGGATATTTGTAGCAAATCTGGGAGGAGGAAAAATGTTTTTTCCCTCAGTTCTCAAGTGAGACTGAAGTTTAATACTCAAGATTCCAAGCCTGAATCATTACAACTTCCTCCGATGGTTTGTTTGGTTCGTTTGTTTTTTTTTTTTCCTGAGACAGCTGCTGCACTGGGCACCATATGAATTTTCCTGTGTGAAAGTGGCTTCTTCCTGATGGCCGGTCTAAACCGGGTGCTATTATATCAGAGGTAATCTAATATACATATCTCTGGTAAGGACCACCTGTGTGAAAATTGCTAATGCTTCCACCAGCAATGTGATCTCTTACCACAGGTTGATGATTTTCACAGCATTAAGGGTGCTCAGGACTTCCTTGATGTTAACAGAGGAAGCTGACATATCACACGGAACTTGTCCCTGTAACCGCTTGAAGAGAGAGAACCCAATTCAGACTCCTTCAGCAGTGATTTTTTGACAGCGGAGTCCTGACTCTGCTTTGTGTAACAAGAAAGGACTTTGTAGCAATTTGACAAAGGGAGAAAGTACTGTCACTCTAAGAGTGCTCCACCACATCATAGCCTCTGTGCCTGAGTGTGCTTGGTTTAGTAAATTTAATTAATTTTTTTTTCCCTCCACACTGGAACTCGAGCCTCTTCTCAGTTTTAATAATTCATATCCTCAAGCATGGAGTGTACCTTCTGTACACCTGCTCCAGTTTATGTAGCTACTTAGACTTGGACTGGATTATTTGGCATTAGTGGATCTTAAGGTCCTAATTTGGATCTTAGATTCTAAAAGGTTAATAAACTACATTAAAAAGCAATTTCAGGACTTAATCTTTGCGCTCTTGCAAATCATTTTGCTAGAACACCATTTCAAACCCTGTGTTTGAGAATAGTCACTAGCAGCACAGACTGCATTGGTGTGTGTTTCTTTTATTGAAATTCTTATGAAATAAATAGACATTTGCAACAATCCCAGATGGAGTTTAGCTTGCCAGATCTAGAGGCCAAAGTGCTATTAGTGGCACTTCAATGCATCACTGAATTTTTTCACTTCAAAAATGTGGTTTACAGTTCTGTTGACCTGAATTACCGGTCACTCAACCATCAAGACCTCAGGTTGGGCAGGTGTGTTTTTGTTTTTCATGCAGTGTCTTTATTGGTGAGGATACTTAAGTTAGGTGAGACATTACTTAATGTTACCAAGGAGCAAAATTTGTGGCCCTCTTCACTTTAATTACCTCTTCCATGAGGAACAGAAGACTGGAGAAATGAAAGACAACTCAAAATCACTGAAAAGAAGATATGAGATTTTGAACTTCTTGCAAGAAGAAGAATCTATTCTAACCTTAAAACTGCTAAACCCGGTTTTCTTCTTCATTTGAAAGAACTCGATTATGAATAATTGTTTGGAAATGAGACTCCTGTGAGATGAAGTTGGTTTTGCCATAGGCTCTTACTCTGTACAAGTCTACCTTTTTTCTTTTTTCTTTTTTTTCTTTTTTCTTTTTTTTCTTTTTTCTTTTTTTCTTTTTTTCTTTTTTTCTTTTTTTCTTTTTTTCTTTTTTTCTTTTTTTCTTTTTTTTTCTTTTTTTTCTTTTTTTTCTTTTTTTTCTTTTTTTCTTTTTTTCTTTTTTTTCTTTTTTTTCTTTTTTTTCTTTTTTTTCTTTTTTTTCTTTTTTCAAGGGAGGTATAGGGAGTGGATACTGTTGACGGGCATTCCATTTTACTTGCATCTTGATATTGGAGTCCTTGCCAAGTAGAACAACCATCAAAATCCTGACACAAACTCCTTCTACCCTTTTTCTGGGGCTTTGTTTCAGTGCCTGTAGATTCAAAGGACTGAGACATCACAGATGTTCACCAACCGTTGCCCAAGTAAGGGAAGAAAGGCTGTGATGTATAAATACGCTTTAAAACCAAGAAAGGCTTACTTTGATTGTCCTTGGAAATGTCTCTTTTTTCCAGTATGACTTGCTAACTGTAGTGTTAGCATTTACATTTACATAAAATATATTGTCTCGTCTCCTCTAAAGTACTTTCATCTCATTTATGTGCTGATTCGTCGTGGATAGCATTAATAAAGTAACCATATCAAAATTGCTTACACTGACTTTTCAAGTCAAACTTGCTTCTGTTTTCTAGCTTAAGTCACTGTTCCATATTTTGCTGCAATGAAGTCTGACTTCAAGCAGGTGTTTGGGTGTTTTTTAACAAGACTTTGGGGTTTTTTTTTATACTATTGTAACTTGCCCCTTTCCTGAGAAAAGAAAAAAAAAAAAGAAAAAAATATCTAAGAAAATTCCCTTCTGTGCTTTATTGGGCATCCTAACAATTGTTTCATTGTATAGAACAGGTTTGCTAAGAGTTGGCATCGCTAGCATCTGCATATCTGAGCCAACTCTCAGTTAAAAGTTGTTACTTAAATGCATCAGTCATCTTTATTGTTTGTTTTTTGGCTTAAATATGCACAATGGGAGCACTGGCTCCGTTAAGAGTTACTTTAGAATCTGTAGAAATACACAAAAGCCTTTCCACATACTTGAAAGGGTGTTAGATGTACAACCCAAGAGCAAGCTCAGAATCTTCAAACACTAAATTGCCAGTCTTCCACTCTCCAGAGCTGCTTCTGCTATCCTGAAATTTTAGTTTATGAGCTAGTGTGGAATTATAGTGGTGGAGACTGTGGAATTTATAGTCACAGAAACTGTTCAAGTTTATGTATTTGAATCTCAAAATAAATTCAAAAGGGAAACCTGCTTTTCAAGCCCAGGCCAATATATGTTAAAGTACCAAGTCTTATGTACACGTTCAAAAACCAGGATGAAATTCTCTAGATGTGCCCTCTTATGCCAAATCATGATAGTTCATATTTCAAATGAGATCTTGCAACTAAAGATCATCTCAGTACTTGGGTCCATAAGGTTCAATTGAGAATAGTTTTGCATTTGGGTGGTTACTACGTAAGTGTGAATGTTGTGTAACTTTTCTCTCCTTTGTCTTAAAACACCAATCTAATTTGAGATCATGAACCATTTCAGCTTGGTTAGCTTGGTATAATTGAAAGACTTCTGATATGTAGTCTTTGTTTTTGAGAGAGTTTTTGTTATTATTTAATTAGTATGTTAATGACAGCACATTCGACTGTAGCTGTGAAAGAACTATTGTGTAACCCTAGCAGCTAGATTCATCTCTTTTGTGCCCAAGCAGACTGACTGGTAATCCTTGTGTGACTGTTTCAGTAGTCATCCTTTGAAACTGGATAACTTGATAACTTTCTTTCCCCTTTCAGCTTACATCCATGATTAGTCTCTTCCTTTGGCTAAGCTTCAAATAAATAAATGAGAAAGCATAATACTGAGTTACAGATTTGCCTAAAAACCAGCCACTTTCATTTCTCCTTTTTTGTGTCGGGGGATTTAATCCAGAGCAAAAAGACTTCTTGTAGCAAAGGTGTATGACGCTGTATGGCTACTGTGGTGGCACTCAAATTCAAATGTCATCTGGGTGAGGTGAGTCTTGAAGGTACGCACTTGTTATTGCAACACATTCAGAATAATTCTGACTGGGCAGATGATGACTTCTTTGAGCCAAATAATCAAGGGCTGTGCTCCACTAAAAATGGCCGTTCTCAATGTACGAAGCAGACCCTGATGATTTCAGGCATAGGAGACTGGTGCTTCTTGGTTATATAGCTATATATCTGTACCTATAGAGATGTAGATATATATGATATGCACTCTGGGCCTCTGGTTGACAACTGTTCTGCCATTAGTGCAGTCAAGAATTAAATATGCAGGAGTACATTTTGGATGGGCAGTACTGTATGAAGAAACTTGTCAAAATGCTTTATTTAAAAAAATTAATTACTTTTGGCAATGATTCTGTTGAAACGAGTTGAATAGACTGTGGAACGTGTCTGCACTGTGATTGCATCTCAGTGGTAACTTGGTCATTGGGAACGCTGAAACATGAACTAGATGGAATTCTTTTACACTCAAAGCATTTGCTGTTTTCTTTTTTACAAACACTGGTTTGTACATAATCTGAATTGAATGTGAATGTTTTTTAAACACCTTTCCAGTTCTTGATAAGATACGTTTTTGATAGATTATTGCAAATTTTCCTGTATTTGTCTAATTATTAAAATAAAAACTGCATGGATCCTGACTTGACTGGCCTTTACTATATTATTTTAAAGCCATCACTTAAGCTGTTGGAGGCCTAAACACTGTAGCTATTTTTAGTCAACATTTAATAAGATTCCTGTCTTAAGACACTTAAATAGCTGCTTGATTTCCCAGCAGAATAGCTCAAACTGATTTCTGTAGAAGTACTTTCTTCTAAAAGCTACTTTTTGTGTTCATTTAAAGAGTCAGTCAAAGCCTGTTGCAAAAGCACCCATGAGGTATAATAAGGCATGAAAAAAAGATATGAGATTATACTCAAACACCAGCCGGCACAAGGAAGATCTGTGTTACCCAGGAAGAAAACACTTAATGAATAGTAGTGTGTGGTGGTGGTCTGGTATTGATTTCACATGAATACGATTGAAAAGATTTTCCCTAGCAGCATATTTTTTTGTTGTTTTGGAGAAGCATTCACTGCAGAGTTCAAATGTGTCTGAGTTGACTGCTATTGTAGATGTTTCTTTGGGGGATTGGCTTGTTTCTGCATGGAAGACCTAAGGAAAGGTCTGTCCTGACAAGTAGAAAGTCAAGCACAGGTGGTAGGAGGCCTGCATGGATGAGCAAGGAGCTTCTAACAGAACTCAAACATGAAATGTAGAAGAGGTGGAAGCAGGGGCAGGTGACCCAAAAGGAGCGTAGAGTTGCTTTCTGATCTTGCAGGGCTAGGGTTAGGAATCATAGAATCATAGAATGGTTTGAATTGGAAAGGACCTCAAAGATCATCTAGTTCCAACCCTCCTGCCATGGGCAGGGCCACCCTCCACTAGACCAAGCTGCTCAAAGCCCCATCCAACCTGGTCTTAAACACTTCCAGGGATGGAGCCTCCACAACCTCTCTGGGCAACCTGTTCCAGTGCCTCACCACTCTTAACAGTGAAGAATTTCTAACATCTAATCTAAATCTCCCTTCAATTTAAACCCATTACCCCTTGTCCTGTCACTACAGTCCTTGATAAACAGTTGCTTCCCATCTATCCTGTAGGCCCCCAGGAAAGCCAAGGCCCCTCTGCAATTGAATCTGGCAAGGGATGTGAAGGGAAAGAAGAAAGGTTTCTATGACTATGTGACAGCAAAAGAAAGACTAGGGCAAAAAGATGCCCCCCCCTGCTGAATGGAATGGGGGAACTTATGACAAGGGTGTGATGGAAAAGGCTGAGGTACTTGATGTCTTCCTTGCCTCAGTCTGTATTGGTAAGACTGGCCTTAAGGAATCCCATATCCCTGAGATCAGTGGGAAAGTCTGAAACAAGGTAGACTTACCCTCAGTGGAAGAGGCCAGGTTAGGGAACATGTAAGCATATTGAAGTCTATGAGGCCTGACAGGTTGCACCTGTGAGTGCTGAAGGAGTTGGCTGATGTCCTTGCGAGGCCACTCTCAATTGTCTTTGAATGGTCATGGTGGTTGGGAAGGGTTCCTGAAGATGAAGAGAGCAAATTTCACTCCTATCCTCAAGAAGAGAAAGGAAGAACTACTGGGAAGCCACAGGCCAGTCAGCCTCATCTCAGTCCCTGGGAACCTGACAGAGAAAATCATCTTGGAAAGCACTTCCAAACACATGAAGGACAAGAGGATGATTTGGAGTAGTTAACATGGATTTACAAAGGGGAAATCATGCTTGACCAATCTCATTGCCTTCTACAATGAGGTGACTGGCTTGCTGGATGAGGGGAAGGCAGTTGATGCTGTTTACTTTGACTTTTGTAAAGTTTTTGACAGTGTCTCCCATAACATCATTATAGACAGGCAGACAAAGCATGGGTTAGAAGAGTGATTAGTGAGATGGTCTGAAAACTTGCACAATGCCTGGGCCAGAAGATTGCGATCAGCACTACAAAATCCAGTCGGAGGCAAGTTGCTAGTGGTGTATCCAAGGGCTCAATACTGGGGCCAGTGCTGTTCAACATCTTCATTAATGATCTGGATGACAGAACGGAGCGTACCTTCAGCAAGTTTGCCAATGTTAAAAAATAGAAGAAGTGGCTGGTAGACCAGATGACTACGTTGCTCTTTAGAGGAACCTCAACAGGCTGGAGAACCAGGCAAAAATGGAATCTCATGAAGTGCAACCAGGGGAAATGCAAAGCCCAGGCACTAGTACGTGCTGGAAAGCAGCTCTGCAGAGATGGACTTTGGGGAGCTGGTGGACAGCAAGCTGACCATAAGCCAGCAATGTGGCCTTACAGTAAAGGCGGCCAGTAGCAGCCTNATTATAGACAGGCAGACAAAGCATGGGTTAGAAGAGTGATTAGTGAGATGGTCTGAAAACTTGCACAATGCCTGGGCCAGAAGATTGCGATCAGCACTACAAAATCCAGTCGGAGGCAAGTTGCTAGTGGTGTATCCAAGGGCTCAATACTGGGGTCAGTGCTGTTCAACATCTTCATTAATGATCTGGATGACAGAACGGAGCGTACCTTCAGCAAGTTTGCCAATGTTAAAAAATAGAAGAAGTGGCTGGTAGACCAGATGACTACGTTGCTCTTTAGAGGAACCTCAACAGGCTGGAGAACCAGGCAAAAATGGAATCTCATGAAGTGCAACCAGGGGAAATGCAAAGCCCAGGCACTAGTACGTGCTGGAAAGCAGCTCTGCAGAGATGGACTTTGGGGAGCTGGTGGACAGCAAGCTGACCATAAGCCAGCAATGCGGCCTTACAGCAAAGGCGGCCAGTAGCAGCCTGGGCTGCATCAGGAGTGTTGCCAGCAGGCCAAGGTAGGTGATCCCTCCTGTCTGTTCAGCACTGGTGAGGCCATATCTGGAGTGCTGTGTCCAGTTCTGGGCTCCCCAGTATAAGGAAGACTGGGCTTACTGGAGCAAGTCCAGCGCAGGGCCACAAAATTGTGCCAGAATATGTGGATTTCTTAATTCCAATCTAGTTCTGAGGTGTGATAGGATGAAATGTTTTAGGAATAGAAATATTTTTTGGAACTAGGAGCTAAAAACTCCTCGAGAAGTTACTTAGGACCTAATTTGAGCTTCCATCTTAGTAGTATTTTATCTTACTGAGGTTAAATACTGAACTTAGAGATATGATTATAATATCATAATTTAATATTAATAATTACGCCTTTGTTTTCTTCATTCAATTTTGAATGTAATCTTTCGAGGATCAGTAAATAAGTTTATTTTATTGACAGTATCAGCTGTCATGGAGGATTCAGCTTGGTCTGTAGCAGTCACTGCTAGGTGCTTTTAAATTACCGAGAAATTGCAATTACAGGTACCTTTAAGACCAAATTCCGGTCTGTAAATATCAGGAATTTGTGAACTCTATAGAGAAAAGAACCAGCCTTCATTGACAGGAGTTAACAGAGCTGGGTTTTGGATAAGGAAACAATCAGTCGCTTCCTGAGTTTTACATCCTGAATTTGATTCTCTTTTTTGTAAAGCCCTCTTTGCTGCAGGAACGTGATTTCAACTTCACATCAAGAGATGCTGATGGACAGCACTGATGTAATCGGATTAGATTTGCTTTTTCTTTAGTTTGAAATATGCTTTTAATCTAAACTGACTGGAGTAATGGGTAGGTTTCTGTGTTCATATGAATTTTCTGATTTCAGTAGTTTGAGATACGGATTACTCGCTTTGATCTGGGTAGTGCTGCTGTCAGAATTAAGCATTGTACTTCTTACTGGTTTTGTTTACAAGTCAGCATGAACATACTTGAGGAATGCCTCAGAGCACAGCTGGATGTTCATCCAATGTAGTAGCTGCATATCCCATTGAATCAATGGTTTATTTTGCCATCCTCCACAAGAAAATACTGATCACTGATACAATAGCAGACTCAAACGAAGAATGTCGTGCTGCCCTGTAGTTATTGGCAGACTTACACCCTGGGCACAAACTTAACCGATACTGTTTGGTAATGAACTGTCTGACAAATTCTACTTCCACTTGTTACCCATGAGGAAGGAATTAATTCAGACTCTGACGCAACAGAATACCTGCAGGATTCAAGGGGGAGATTTGTAAGAAGATCAGAACTGGCTGGTGTCTGGAGCACGGAGCAGCTAGAGGGTTGGTAAGTCCCCAGAGTGCTCCGTTTCAGCAGGGGGATTGATGACTGTCTGGGGGCAAGAAACAAACGTCGCCTCGGAGCAGAAGTGAGAGCGCAGCGCCTGTCCTGGTGTCTGCAGCCAGCTCCCAGCAATAATCACTTCTAAAGCTGTAATCACAGCCACATGGCAGCACTGTGCCTTTTTTACTGCTTTCTATTCTTAGCGCTCGTAACAAGGGATTAAAGAGCATGATAAAAATATATGCTTAAAAAAAAGTAGACTGTTATAAAATATGACTTCCTTTTAAAGGACTGTATTTAGTACATGATGAATCCTGTAGGGGAGGCATGTTTGCATTTCCAGTCACTGCTAAGGTTTCAAAACTATTTTAAGAACAGCAGAACCTGGCTGTTGTCATAGTAGCAATAAACCTTCTAATCCCACTTCCTGTGGAGATGAAGCTGTTGTGTACCTAATCTGCTTAAAGATCGTCAAGGCTGTTTGTGTGACAGGGGACTAGGGATACTGCACTGAGAAGATGCTACTTGTTGCCCCCGGAAAGTTTAGTGCTTTTTGTCTATTTTAATAGTGTTTGACTGGGATTTGCTGATAGATCTTAGGATAAGCTGGTAGGAGGGCAGTCACCTGGGAAGCTAGCCTTCATTTATACCAGTGTTTTGGTACTGACGACTTGTCGTCATGGTTAAATGAACAGGTTGCCCCGAGAGGTTGTGGATGCCCCCTCCCTGGCAGTGTTCAAGGCCAGGTTGGATGGGGCTTTGGGCAACCTGGTCTAGTGGAGGGTGTCCCTGCCCATGGCGGGGGGGTTGGAACCAGATGGTCTTTAAGGTCCCTTCCAACCCAAACCATTCTATGACTCTATGAAATGAAACTGTTTCTAGGTAGTTGTGGGCAAGAGCTTGCCACTGTCATGGATCTCCCATAGTTTAATAGCATCCTTTTTGAGGAAGTCCTTTCATCCTCAGTGCTTCCATTTGTTAGTCTCTGAGGCTTCCCAAACAGAGTTGGGTCATATTTTATATATTGCTATAAAGTCCATAGTCCCTGAAAAGTTAATGGAATTAAAAATTCCTTGAAGTATTTGGATAACACAGGGTGACTTATTCTTAAATGTACAATGGCTAGTCAAGAGAAATCCGTGTAAAACTGACAGATTCTTCAACTTTTTTGGAGATCAGTTCAGCTAGGTAAGGAGAATTTTAAATGTCATGTCAAAATAATCATTATAATAGAATTTGGCATGCTGAACCAAAAAATGACCTGAATGTTCATATGTATCTAGAACTGAAAGAGACTTTCCTTCTCACCAGATCACATTTCTCAGTAATTAGAGATCTGCGCCATTGCCAATTTATTTGGTGTCGTCTGATTACAGTACTGGATTACATAACCTCCCATTCTGCAAAGAAACAATACGCGTCTTTTCTTTGCACCAGTATTTCAATTCATATGTACTGAATAATAGCAACAGTTTGGGGATTTTTCTTTGTTTGTTTTCCTGAAGTCTGCATGTTCTGGCTAGATGGGCACTCAATCCTTAGTAAGAGTAAATAAAAATCACATGACAGAGTAAACAAAAGAATTTTTCCAACTTTAGTTATTTATTTGCAAAGTTTTAAAAAAAATATATATTTGATTGCCCCTCTATAAAGTTTTGACCATGGGTGATTGTTTTCTTCCCCTCCTTTCCAGCAGCCCTTAGCTCAATGTGACATGGAAAGACGTGTTAGACAAACCATTGACTATTATTCCTGTCCCTGCCCATGGATGAGTTCCTGGTATTAGAGATATCTGGGCCAGTTACTGCAAAAATTCTGCAACAGTCTTTTGACTGAAAATATCTGTAGCAGTTTTGAATAACTAACTACCCCTTTGGTGACTTTTGTTTGATGCCTGGTGCTACCACTAAACCTTTTCATCAGATCTAATTACGCCTGAGGGTGCCTTGCTCACCAAGTTACCTGGTCCATCCTTTGAGTGCTCTACATCTGATCTGCCCTTGCAGGCTTTGGAGATGCTGGCTGACCCCCGTTCGCACTGAGGGATGGGGGAAGGTGGTTCCTTCCTCTCTCCCCTTCCTTTTCACCATGCTGCTTTCGGGCGCTGTGGGGAGGGAGCGGTGAACACCCCCCAGCTGGGGCACAGGCCAAGGAAATCCCCTCAGCCTGTCCCATGTGGTCCCCAGGAGGTGTCCCGTAGAGAGTCCTTAGCAGAAGGCTGGTTAGGTGGGATGGAGGAGGTCTTCCCAGTAGAACTGTTTGTGTTACTGTTTGGAGGGGCTTTGGAAACTTGCCAGTTTGACCTTCTGAACAAAATAAAGTTCTTATTTTAAAACAGCTTCTGTTTTGAAACGTTCTTAACATTTAAAAACAGTAATTCCAATTTTTTACTGTTTTATGTAATCTGAAGGTTTCAATGCTTTGTCCCACTTTGGAAGTTTTTTTACCACAAATCTTCAATAATTTTATGGCATGAGGCAACTGCTTCTTCCTCTTCTTAGATGGTAAAAATGCTGGAGAGGAGGTCAGTTTATATCAGCAACCTGTCACTGTTTGGTATTTACAATGCCCAGTTGATTTCTTAGCAAGAATAATACTGTTAGACTCTGGCAATGACTCTGTTAAAACTATCAGTTTTTCTTTACTGAGCTCTATTATGCTAAATTAATTCTTAAATTATTTCATCTGACTGATGAGTAGATGGAGGCTGCATGGAAAAAAGTACCTCTGTATTCATTAATACCTCTGTAGACATTTACAATATTGAGGCATATTATTTTAATTTTTGTCGAGGATTTTGATCATAATTTTGGGCGAGTATCCTTTTGGTGCAGTATTTTAGACAAAAACTTGTAAATCATGTAGTCTTATGTCCAGCTCAAGTGCTGCCAAATTGCCTAAGATATGATTAATACTTGTAATAGTAGCTAAAATTAATTTTCATGTTTTAGTAAGGCAGCAGATTTTATCAGTAGTCTCTTAAGCTCTGCAGGGTGAGATCATCATTATGTCAACATCTTACACAGTGCCGAGTATTTTGACCCTCGTAGTAATGGTGTTTTTCTTTTATTAGAAGCAAATTGAACAGCTGGGTACAAATGTCTCCCATTCTGTTACAGAAACGGTCAGTGCCTCCAGGTGCTGCTTCATCTTAGTGGGTTTGGTTTGGTTTTTTTTTCCAAATGGTTTTACTATAATTATAGAGATGAGAGCTCTTTATGCTTAATCTTGTAATGAGTTTGTTTGCGTAATGCATTTACCCAAGTGGACTTCCTAGATGGTGAAGCACAGAGCTTACGCATGCTGCGCCGGCTGCTCGACATGCCGCTGAGGATAAACCAGGGATAAGTGAACAGGCTGCATGACAGAACAGTGTGGAAAGCTCTGACTCTTATCACTTGAGTTAGTATCACACTAGGTAGTAAAAAAAAGCGTTAAAATAGTGACCATTGCTAGCTGGGGGTGATAACCTTAAATTAGCTGCTCTGAGACAGTCAAGTGCTGCCTCCCGCTGCAGTTCTCTGAATGTTGTGTTGGGTATTGGTGTCTGGGGCTGATAAAACCAGAAATAGATAGAACATTGTAAGTATGTGCCTGAGAAGATGAGGTACGTGTTTTGTAGCTTTATTTCTTATTCCACAGGGTTTCTACTGAGTGGTTTGCTTTGTCAGCCTGAGCAGTTATTTAAAAGCCATTCTTGTTGGGGTTTGCAGTTTTTTCTGTCCATTTAAAAATCTAGGGTAGTGCTCGTGTTGGTGAGAAAACCCCAGAGAGAGAGTGAGGTAACTTACTGATTTATTCCACAAATGTTCCCAGGACCCCTTTGAAATAAGCCAGAAACTCGAATGCCTGTGGTCTGCTTTCAGATGGATTCTTAAAGGGTATGATTTTTGCACCTCCTCCTCAGACTCTCAGAGGTATGCACATGATAGGAAACCTGCATTTCTGGCTAGTGTGTGCCTCTGGGTGAGAGGAACGGTTGATTCTCTTTGGCTCGGAGACCTGTGAAGAAGACACAAGTCTGTCTCACATGAACCATCCTCAGCTTGGCAGCCTCATGCTGTCATTTGCTTCTAGGGCTAAAACCAGCATAGTTGAGCGTGCTGTTGCAGTCAGATGTGGTAGCTCCCAGCTCTTGTGGGAAAGCACCAGAAGTTCCACTTCCACCTGTGCCACTTTTTACAATTTTCCTGCCATCCACAAAAGCAGGAATGGGTGTTCCCTGTGGCTGCTCCCCAGTTAGTTCTGCCTGTCCTGCTTTCATATATCTCAAATCCATGTGCACGAGGGAATGGTGGACTAGAGGAAGAACACGCGGGACAGGGCTGATAGATTTAGCAATGTGGTATGTACTGTAGTGAGAGGTTTAACACAAAGTTTTCCTGATTTCATATAGCTATGAAGTGGCCAGACAGGCACCTTTTGGCTGAATGCATAGAAATCACTGCTGTTCTTAAAATGACAATTGCACAGTTGGGCCTTCGATAATTACAGAAGCATTCTTCCAGCTGAGCTTTCTTCCCTACAATGTGCAGAGGACCTGGGCATGACTGCGAAACAGTCCTAGAAATATCTTGCCATGCAGTTTTCAATCTTTCTTCCTAAAGCTGGTTCATAGAGTCTGCATTTTTTGAAAGCAGCATCTTCTTTGGACACTTGTCTAAGTTTCAAACTTTTTTTTGGCCCCTTTATAACAAGATGTCCAGAATGAAACATTACAGATCACCTCCAGTGGAGCGGAGAGAGGCAGAAGCTGAAGGTACTTCATCCCCCTGTGGTGCAATGCCTCTATGTAATATAGCCTAGCAGTGCTTTATTATTTTCCCCTGCTACGCTGTGTCACAAATTTCTGTGTAATTTCTGTTTCACCAACACTCCTAACACTGCTGTTTGCTGTGTGTCCTTGTGCACTGAATTCTTGCGGTTTGAATTCTTTTTCTCAGGTATGCTGTTCTGCATTTTTCCCAGATTACTTCAGTCTTGTTGGTGTTAGTTTCTGCCTCCAGTTCTCCTACAGCAGTAGAGTCCAGCGTTGAATAAAGGTAACAAACTACAGTTCACGTTAGAGTCTCATTGCTGCATTTCTCTAGCTCTAGTGATTTTTGCATCGTTCTCCCAGTGCAATTTTCACGATTATGTCTTTAATTCCTACTTCTTACTTCATCAAAGAATATTTTGAATCAAACCAACCCTAGTAATGATTCCCATCTTTCTTGGTTAGAAACTCCTCTCCTGCTACTCCTTGTTTTCATTTTACATTGTTATTTCAGTAGTGTGTCTTACACGGTTTCTGTTACCAAGATTCTGTCTGTATCCAAGGCAACTTAAATAATTCTGAGAGTAATAGTGAGAGGTGATGTATCAATTACTAATATCCAAGTAAATGACCTCTGTGGCACTCCCTTTATGCATCATTGTAATTCTGCTTGATTTAAAATGTTTGGGTGCAGCGTGTACAGTTGTGGAGACAGGGAAGATTCCTCGCTAATGAAGACCTGCTGTTTTGTAATGCTGCAACGTGTTCCAGCCTATTCCAGTGCCATGTGCATCACGTGGGATCTGGGCTGACAGCCAGCGCAAATGTTTCTTCAAGGACTTTAGGACATATTCTAATTATGTTTAGATTCTCCCACTCTCTTTTCATCTGAAGGATGTCACTCTTTCTGCTCATTTCAAAGTGTGGTGCAAAAGCGCTCCATCTGCCAGCGTGAGAGGGGCCCGCTGGTGCGTTTGTGCGAGAGGCCGTAGGATGGCCGGCTTTGGGAGTGACTCTTGAACCTCCAGCTGTGAGAAGTCCCAGGCCTTTGAACACTGTCAGAGCTTGGCCAGGGTCCAGCGGTGTTTTCATCCACTGCTGGAAGAGATGTAAAATTCCCTGCAAGAAAGAGATTCATTTCTCTGAGCCCAGCAGGGGAAAAGGGGAGGATGAGTTGTGGGATGAAGCGTCTGAAACTCCCCATAGCTGAAAAAAAGCAAGGTTTCGTGGAGGAAAAATGTATTTGTGGGAGCTATGCGTGTGTACACGTGTATTCTCTCTCAACCTGGTACTGAACGTGTGTGATGGACTACGGGATCTTACCCAGGGGTCTCTTTTAAGGGAACTGGAATTGCAGAACAGCATGCAGGCAGAAAGACCATTAGGCAATACTGCCCACCGGAACATGATTCTGTAAAGTGAATACAGCGAGGGCGGATCCATGTCTGTATGTGATATACTGCAAATGAGACTCTGCCTTTCTGTGGGTCTGTAGAACCTGAGGCTGAGGAGGGCTTTCGGAAAGGTGCTGTCTCAGTCTGGAGGAAATGCTCCTGATACGGGGAGGAAGGAGAGAAACTCTTTTCCGTCCTTACTTTGCAAGTTATCCAAGGGTAAGAAGGCTGTATTCTTGTCTCTGCTGTGGTCTCTGCCCTCTGACCAGACAATCAGTGCTAAATTGCATGGGTGTTTTCCTGGAGAGCCACGTGCAATAACACCTTCTTTTCAGCCAAATTAATTTCTCAAGGGTGATATTGTTACATCAGAGCCCTGGCTAATTAATGATTCTTATTGTCTAGGCAAGTGCATTAATTAACCAGATACGTAAGAAAGTCTGGGTCAAACTTCAGAAAGTCGGCCAGACTCTCTCAATCCCTTGTGGCTGCCGGGATCATCCTGCTGCCTGGTGTGACCTGAGGCATCAATGTATTGTCAGACTGGCGTGTCTCAGTCCTCATCCTCGCAGGTTCACGGTAGTGTGCAGCAGCAGTTGGAGACTCTGTTGTGGGTGGCATGTGTGTCCAGGAAGAAGTTTTTGTGCAACTTCTGGGGCCAGTGTTACTGATAGAGCTGAAGTGACTTCAGGAGGGGAATGGCACCAGGGTTTAAAATCTCTAGCCTGCACATCCCTAACAGACCACAAGCCGCCTTCAAGTGGTACATGGCCCAGTAACTGTGGTGGCCACTGGTTGTGATAACCATTGTGCACTCCTTCAATAGAAGGTGGGGTACAGGCTGTTGTGGNGTTTTGTTCCTTCCATCTTGCCCAAGCAGAAGATTAGGAGAGAGGAAGAGAAACTGAGGCTAATTCTCCTCTTTGCCTATACTTGGCTTATATCGCTGTAAGCTTGCTTACCTCAATATATGTAAGATGAAAGTCAGGCTGTGCTCTTGGGACAGGGTGTGCAGGACTGGAGTAGGCGTCTGGCTTGAAGAGGTTTCTTTGTACTTTAATGGGCACTGCGAGGAGTTCCCCAGAGAACTCTGCGATGAAAGCTGTTTTTCTATGGGCAGGCTGCAGAGACTCTCATTATTGCTCTGGCTTTTGCTGCACAGCACATATGTTACTGCGGGGTTGTCAGCCCTTCGGTAGATTTCTACAGCGCAATAAAAATAAGTAGATTAACCAAGCAAAGAAGATTAGAGACACTTTGGGGAAGGAAAGGGAAGGGAGGAGGCTGAGCAGGAGGGAGTATAAAAAGAGACCACAAGACTGTGAGAGCCAGGCTTCCTGGTGCATGTTGCACAGGGTGGCTTTCTTTGTCCCTTTTGGGTTTGGGTTAGGCAGACTGAACAGAACCAATCCTGACGCCATGTCCAAAGAGAAACTGGAGTCACTGGTCAAGAACATGGAGATCATGCTCTCTGAGGTAGAGCAGCTGAAGATCCACTGCACCAAGCAGACGGAGGAGGTGAACCAGGTAGTACAGGAACTGCGCCGGGAGAACAGGGAGCTGACGGAGAAGTACGAGCACATCTGTCAGGATCTGAAGGAGGCCAAGGAGGCCATTGCCCAGCTGCAGGACACCAAGTTTGCCTTTGAGGCAAAGGAGCGGCAAGCACAGAAGCTCAACCGGCAGCTGTGAAGTCCCAGGAAAGAGAAGCAAGAGATTTCTTAACCTGATCTAAGAGTAAACAGAAACCTTCCACTGCTGCAACCAAAAATCCCTGGATTGGTATTTTAAAGCAACCTTTTCCCTTCCTCCTCGGACTAAACCTGCATGCTGTAAAAACACCGTCTCTTTGTGGCAAGATCTCAGGCGCAGCTGGAATTCTGCCCAAGAAGGCTCCTTTGTTAATGACTAAATACCTTATTATGCTGGGAGGGAAATCTCATTCCAGAATCCCTTGTCAGAGATCTAAGCCATAGGCATACAGCAACGGCTGCCAGGATCTGGGCACCTTCTCATGCCCCGTGGGGGTTGCACAAGGACAGAGCCTGGGAAAAGAACTGTCTCTGCCTGGAGAGAGCTGTGCCGCAAGAGTCTGCTGAGATGGAGAGAAGGATCATCGTCTTGACAGCCCCTGTTGCGCTGTTTCGTTGCTAACTTTTCTCCGTGGCGCAGCAAGGCTGTGATGCTGTCCTTAGTCGGGTGTCGGCTTCCTTGCTGCCTGATGCTGGAAGACATCAGCAAGAGCTTACGTCATGCCTCATGCTTCCAAGTACTTGCTATCAAGGGCATGTTGGTCCAGAGGATCTTTTAATGCTATTACAGTCAGTGTTGTCTCTTCCAGTTCCAGACTGGAGAGGTTTCCATCTCAATTTCCATTTCAATAGCGTTAAATCCTAATGACTCCATGTTTAGTATGCTAGAGTTAAACCTCTGCTGAATATAACACTTTTTTTAACCAAAGAGCTATGTTTTGGCACTGGATTTACTTTTCCTAAGCAGAAGTAAGGTGTATAAACGGACCGGGAATTAGGAGGGATAAACGTATGTGGGGCGTGGGGGTGAGAATTGCTTGTCAGAGGTTTTGCTTTCAACCTTTCTCTCTTCTCCTGTTTCTCTTAAGCAGTATTTGGGGTAGTTGGTGCCAAGCCCAGCTAAGAGCAGGTGACTTTTGACTCCACAGTGAATAGTGGGAGATCTTGGGGGGGAGGAGAGTGGAGTGAATGCTGAGAGAAAAATCCCTGGTGTTTAAACGGAGAAAAAGCCTGAATGTTTAAATGGAGAATAGCTGGAATAGTTCCAGGAGGATCTTTCTTCATGTTGGCAGTGATGTGGCCAGCCTCCTCCTTCCCTCCGAAGCTTTGCTGTATTGTTATCTCTGCCGGGCAAGCTCCCCCTTCCCAGCGAGGGCTGATGTTTGGGAGAAGCAGAGAAGCTGTTTCCATCCCGGAGGGGCTCAGGGTCCGCGTGGCATCAGGAGCCCAGCACACCGTGCAGGGGTGGAGGGGACTGACCGCACTGCGAGCAGGGACTCAGCCCAGGGGGAAAGGGAAACCTGGCTGCTGTGGTTTCCCTGCAGCAATTTGGGCAGGGGCAGAACAGTTCAGCAAGGCTTTCTCTTAGGACTCAGTCCAGCATTGGTGAAAATAATTGTAGTTTTGTCATCGATTATAAAACCACTGAGATCAGGCCTCGAATTAGCTAGTTATTGTTCCTTCTCTGCCCTCCCCTCGGCCACATCAGTCTAGGCCTGATCCAAAGACTTTAGAAATTAAAATCTTCCCATTAATTTGACTGAGCTCTGGGCCAGACCTTCTGAGCAGAGGGCTGCTGTTTGCATGGCACACAAAGCACCGGGATGTCCATGGGGAACAGCTTTTTCTGTGCGTCGCTGTAAGTGGGAGCTGTGACAACATGTTTTGTTAAATTTGCGTGAGCTAGACTTTTAGTTTTTGCTATTTTGGGTAGAGCAGATTGGAATATCTGGAAAACATTTGGGAGATCGGAGACTGTCCTTTATGTTTTCAAATGTAATCTGAATACAAATGACCAGCCTTGACCCTTTGCTCCTTGCTCACCAGTGACAGCTTGGGGAGCGCAAGAAATCAACATTAATCACTATATTTGTTTGTATAAGAACTAAAAATGTTTTCTTTTGAAATTAATTCTCTAGCTCAAATCTGCTTACCACGTGTGATTTCGTCTTCTTTTTATATATCATTAACATGTAAAACCAACAATAAAAGGAAAACAAACAGCTGAGGGAGCGTCTGTTGTGGATAAGGCATTGCCTCATTTAATGCATGTATACGTTATTTTTTGAGTGTATGTGTGTATGCTTGCTAAATATAATTATTCCTGTTTAAATCCTGTGCAGCAAGGAATGGACTAATGGAGACCCTCTAGATCTCTCTGTGTTCCCAGGTTAATCTCTCTAAATGAGATTCTCTGTGTGGCTGCCAAGTTCACCCTACGCAATATTTAAATCCATGATACATAAAAAGAAAATGGGATTGCAGTGTCCTTATGATCAGTTTCTTAATAATTAGCAGGATTCAAAGTGTCTAATTTTAAGGAAAACTGTGAGAATGATTTGGTGTAAATATCCTAAAATTTGGGGTGGCACATTCAAAAAACTGGATGCGTTATCCAGGGCTAGAAAAAATTAACATAACACCTCTTGCCTTCCAAGAGACTCAGTTGTGTCTAGGTTTTGCTTACATGGGTTAAACTTGGGAGTAGTTAGGCTGGTTTAAAATTGATGTATGTTCCATTATGTGTAGGTCCTCTGTTTTTTATATGCAAATTTGTGTGTATCCAAGTATAGTCTTAGCAATGGATTTGTGCCTTCACTTGTATCCTGAGGTGCAGTGCATTGGAGCACCTTTCACAACAAAGTTTGCCTGGAATTAGTCACAGCACTTTGAAGTTGGTTTTGCTTTTTGAACACTGACATTATCAGTGCGTGCCGCTTTTCTTCTTTAAATGGCCTAAGGATGAAGAGCTGAAACTTGTGTGCATCATCATCAGCTTGTTCAGAAAGTTGGCCTGAATAAAAGTCTCGCCTGATTTGGGTGAGAATCAAAATAGATATGAAGTGACAAGCTTACCATTTCCCTCATCTTGGAAAGGGATGAAGAGAGGTATCTAATTCTTTGAATACAAAAAGGCAATTTATTTGAAGGCTCTCTTGGAGAGCACAGCGTAGGAATTGGCTCAGTTGTCAAGAAGGGATGAAGAGAAGAGGACCCAGTCAAACCAAGTGCCTGTGAGTTGGTCTGTTCCTGAAGCAGATGATAGCAAAATACTGATTGCATTGGTTTTCACTGTTCTGGGCTGCATTATATGGAAGCGTGCAAGAAGGGAGACTGGATAGGAATGGAGCTGATGCGTCTCTTTCTCTGACATTCAACAAGAATGTGCTCGGTGAGGCGGGGGGGGAGTTTAATGATGCGTGTGAGCATATCAGCTGATGGATGGGAATCCTGGGCTAGTAGCTCACAACAGACAGGAAACCATGTTGCTGAATCAAAAGTAGAAGCTAGAGGTATCTTGGGATTTGTAAGGCATATATGTGAAGAGAAGCACAAATTTGCTGGGGAGTACTCACTTATTGAACAAGCAAAAGTGGACTGCTTCTGTGCAGCCAGGGGAAACATGAGGAAAACCTCCCAAAAGTCCCAAAAACTTCATGAAAGCACAGTGCTAAGGCCCCTGCATGAAAGAGGTGAAAGAGCCCTATTGTGATACTTACTTCATTACCTATCACTGCTCATTAAAACCTGTCTTTGGAAAGATCTCCAGATTTTAGAAATACAGTGTCTCCAGGAGAACTTGTAAAGGTCAGCAGATGGAGTTTGATCCTCTTGATGAAAAATCACGTGGAAATGTGAATACAATGTAGAAGCTGATTGTTTCAGAAGTCTGTTTGGTCTAGGTCTGTATGTGTCTAGTTCTCTGTAGTGATAGTTTTGCAGTCCTCAAAGCTCTATGCATCGCTATACCATGGTTTCCGGATCACAATAGTCTCTTGGGAGGTTCAGATCTCCTCACCTTCGCTTCCTTGGGTGAATGCTCAAGCCACTGAGACCAGCTTCTCATCTGGAGGCTTTGTGAGTCCTATCTGAATTTCTTGGATGCCGCTCAGGGGGAGGGGAGAGGAGGTAGAAGACTTAGGAGTGGAGTTCCCTCCTGGGAAGAAGGAGGGGTGGGGAGAAGGTGTTTTTAGTTTTGTTCTTATTTCTCACTAATTATTTTCCCTGAAGTCAAGTCTGTTTTGCCCATGACAGTAACCGGTGAGTGATCTCCCTGTCTTTATTGCGATTGAGAGGCTTTTCCATCATATTTTGTTTCCCTGTCCTGTTGAGGACAAGGAGTGGTAGAGCAGCTTGGTGGGCATCTGGTGATCAAAGTCAACCCACCACAATGCTGTAAGTGTTAGACAGCCATACCTAGTTAGACTGGAGCTGTGTCCAGTAAAGCATGCAGATCTTTACTTTGAAAACAGCCTCTGGCAGTAAGGAATCCTGGTGGTTTATTTCCATGGAAGGTACTTCTGGTGTATAACAAAAGAGAAAGTAGAAGTCTTACTACTGACCTCTGGCCATGGAATTGTTGAAATCCCAGTATCACAGCTCCCGTAGTAGAGGTTGCTTCTTGCCAAAAGCACTTCACTGATGGGATTAGAAGGGATACCTTGTTCAGCAGTATCCATTTACTGTGCATTCACCTCAACTGTTTCTTCTTGATGCTGTTGCCTCCAGGCTAGCGGCTGGATAGAGGTAGTGGCAACAGGCAAATGCCTGTGGTCCATAGCGAACTGTGAGTGTCTTATCAAGAGACGAGAATGGTCTTGAATCAGTGGATTATCTTATTTTCACTAAATGGTAGGTGTTGAAAACAATTTCAACACAGGGATCATGTCCTTTCTCCCAGAGAAAAGGTACACATACAAAACTTTCTGTGGAACTACAGGGCAAAGGTTTACTTCATATCTGCATTGTTTTTTTCCTGGTAAGGACTGGCCTCGAGTTCAAATCCTGCACTACTAGCTTCTGATTTTTTCATGTCTCTACTGGAACCAGGAAGCATGAGCAGATTTTTCTTTCCTTTTGTTAATAAAAGGAGTTTCATCAATGTTTCATGTTGCTTAGCTGTGGTAAAAGTCTGGTCAATTCCTGTTTTATTTCAGCATCCCAGGAGGTTATCTATTAAGTCTTTATGGGGTTAAAAATGGATCCAGATGTGTTTACAGAGTATCTGCTTTAATGCAGTAGGCACAGCTGTTTTTTGGATGTATCCTGGCTAGATTCCAACATGAGCAGTCACATTTTCCCCGTCTCTGAACTCCCTTGTAGTTTTAACTATCAACAAGAACACAAGAACCACAAGAACATTACTAAGCTTAGTCTTTCCAAAAAAGACTCATTGAGGGTCCTGCTGCTGTGAGAAGAAATTTTAAGAATCAGTATTTATAAATTCATCTGGATTTGTGGGGTTTTTTTGCCTAATAGCTTTTGAACCTTTGGCATTGGATTTCGAGCCTTTTCTTGCCAATGATACAGGCTAAAAGCTTTACACTGCTCTGAAAGTGTGGTTTATTCATATAAGGCCAAGGGTTCGGGTTTTGATTTGATCAAATATCGTGAAGCTTAGGATATAAGTGTGACAGCGGGCAGGACGGCAGTAGCCAATGGCCAGTTGAGAATACAGGTGGATAAAGAAAAAGCACGTGCTGATGTAACTTCTTTCTGATGGCAAAGGAGGGTCCACAGCTTGCCCAGGGCTTGAATTTATTTTCTTAAAGGAAAATTTGAATCTAAAGGGGCAAGACAATAATTTCTGTATTCTTAATTAGACATTAACAATGACCAATTGTTGTCTGTCCTGACGAGGGGAACGTAGGTAGCCATGCATCAGCACCACCATTAGACATTCTTCTGGGGTGTGTTACATCTTTCAACGTTTTGGGGTTCCCCTGCTTCTTGGTGGAGGTGTTGCCATTTTGTGTTGGTTTTCCTGTTAGGGTCTATCTTGTTTATTGTGGCAGAGTTAGCTTGTACAGGAAAGTACAGGATTACTTTTGCATGTGGAGAAGCTGTGACTTTTAATTGAACTCTGTCCCCTGTGGGATGTGTAACAGTAGGATTTGAGTACTGTGTACCTTTTGTGGCTAGCTGCCAGACAGGGATGGACCAGCAGGGATGAAAAGAGCTGTAGCCCTAGAGTAAAATTGCTTCTGGTGCATTTATGAGGCTGCTAGAAACTTTCTTTTCTGTTTGGAGCTCTGTGTGTTTAGGCTAGTCAACAGTTGCCAGGGGATATTGTCTCCTTTTATCATTTATAAGCAGAAGTGTGGCCAAGAAGAGAGTGGTGATACCAGTTCTTGAGATTTCATTGCATATCTTGATGTCTTCCTTGGAAGATCCAGCATGTGGAGTTACCTGAAGGTAGAAGCTTCATCTTTCCTTTTGAAAGCAAGGTTCTGTTTCTCATGGTTTCAAATTAACTACTGATGAAAAAGGACTCTAAAACTGGAAGGCAAACAAGAAGACCAACCCAAACCTGAGACTTTAAAGATATTCACATAATCTTGGAAACCTCAGTCATAATATTAAGTAGGGTTGAAATGCTGGTAGCTGTTATGATCACTGGACTCGAATCTGTTTTTATAGATCAGTGGTCTCTGTATTTCAATATTTATTTGTTTTATACTAAGCAGAGGACAAAATCAATAGGGGAGGGGAGTTATCTGTTTTCAAGATAAAACAACAACAGCAACACGTAAGTTGTTATGCAATGATTTCACCAGTATCCATGTGATTAACAGCACAAGTTTTTTCCTTGTAATGCATCCAGCTAGATTCCTTTTCTCTTAACAGTTTTTCTGTTGCTAAATTGTTTCTTCATGGGGTTTTTCCAAGGATTTCTGAATTGCCTGGCATTTGTTAGAGTCAAAAACAGAGAAACCTGAGCTGCCATTGTCTTTGGTTAAATTCAGATCTGTATCCAAAGCGCTGGTATTTTCAGACCTTATGGATCTGCTTAACTCTGCCTAGAGCCAGACCTAGCTATGAATTGTATTTCAGTTCAGACTTTCTTTGGTCAAAAGCATATCTGTGAACTGTGATTCAGGCTTTAATTTTAAAGTAAATGTATCAGTTAAATAATTTTTTTTTTTTTTGGAGTTAGGAACTTACTGAAAATGAATACCGAAGGGATCTGTGGATAACTGTCTCTCTTTTGATATGCTGCCTACAGCTAAAATAAAACTAGTCACAAAGGGCCCCACCCCTGCAATAACTTAAGGCACAGTTTGGAGCTGATGTGTGTGCTCACACACAGACTACAGGAGCTAGAAACAATTCCAAAGCGTGCGTGCGTGCATGCTTATGGCTCTGGCTTTCCCAAGCAAAAGCGAAAACTCCTGCGAAGAAACTTAGAGGCTGAAAGGGTTAAATGAAATACAACTCTCTTTTTCCTGTGCAGTAAGGATTAGTAACCAAACAGAAGCTGGAGGGAAGAGCACTTAAGAGCCACTGTTTGAACCAGAAGGATAGGAAAGTGGTGTTTGGAGCTTGGCTGCAGAGTGATGTAAGTGTCTCCAACTTTTGCACTCACCTTTCACAGGCACATGCAGAAGGTAAGAACTGGCTTTGTGTTCTGGGCTGTCTCGTGATCCCTTTACCTGAATATCTAGTTCCTATTAGTCTTTTCAGAGCTGTTTGTGCTTTTTAAACTCTTTTTTTTTTGTTTCCCACCATTTTTTGCTTTCAGTTAGAAGAGTGCAGGGGAGAGGAGAGACCAGAGTCCTTATGACTGCAAAATTTTATTTCCTAGAAGGGAGGGAAGAAGACACTCTATGTATTTGGCGAACATTAATCCCTTTCACTCACAGTTAATTACACTGAGACTTAACGTAATCGAAATTTCTGCTCCTGATGTTGTGGCAGCAGGAGAGGGGAAGGTACTCCTTTGACAGGATGCTGGCTGAGCCCGCTGGGGTCAGGCATATGTGCTCTGCCAGAAAGAACGCAGAAAGCAAGACAAACGTAGCAGGGATATTGACTGGAGAAACGCGATTTTTGCTGGTAGGAATAAAAGCCTGCCGAGGTGCTAAGACTCTTGTACCCCGTAACTATCACCTTGGGAGTGCTCGGCTGCTTCTGTTCATGTGCTAGCAGGTGCTGAGGGGAGGGACCGTCTCCTCATCCGTCCTGCATTGCTTTCAGCTGTGCGAGGCAGGACCCATTTGGGAGGCTCTCCCCAGCCAAACCTTGCTGTCAGGGCCAACAGGCCTGGTCGTGAAAGGGGAGGTTTGCAGGCCGGGATCTCTCATCCCTGAGGAAGTCGGATGTGTGAAGCAGGCCAGGAAGGCAGCTTCAGGGACCCGTCCTGGCACGGAGGTGGTAATGGGCTGGTAGATCTGCCTGATACCCTGGTGTTCCTCGTGGGTGCTCAGGTGGAGATAGAGGAGCAGCTGTTTTAAAAACTGAGCTTCAAAGCTTTGGTGAAGGTAATGTTAGTTTTGAATGGAGTTCCTAGGACTAAGAACAGCTGGTGTTAGTACAGGAGCCTAGGGAGGTGGTATGGGTTTTTAGGCCTGTCTGTAGAGACGCTAAAAAGGGTTTGTAAACACCTTTGCGTATTACTTTTGAAAGGGTCTTCACAACACTTGGAGTTTGTTTTATATCTCCTGCATTGTACTTATGAGGGCCCTTCAACAGCTCCTCTGTAAGCTGACTCGTAGCTTAGGTGTTTTTCTCCTGGCTTCTTAGAGAAGTACCGCCCTGTGTAACGCCAGAGCATTTCCTGGTCGCTGTAGGTAAAGCAGCTGTGAGAAACCATTCTTTCCGAGGTGCAGAGTGTTGGTGAGCCAACGTCCCACACAGCCACCGGTGTGGCGGACAACCTCGCTCCGGACTTCCAGCACAAATGCTCCGCTGTTACAGGGAGTGAGGGGAGGGGTTTCTGATGTGCAACAAAGGTAGATAGGACCACGTATCTTTGGTATGGCACTAGCTTAAACTGGTATTTGTGCATGTTAGTAAATGGAATGATTAATAAAATGAAGAAGGAAAAAAAAAAAAAAAACCCAGAGCAAACTTGCTGTCTCTGGAAGTTTTGCTTTTAGCACATTTTCCTGTCCAGTGTGAGATAATTGAGACTTCTTTTTCACGCATATTCTCAGGTTCTCACATGCTGTGGAGCATCCTGACACCTCAGAGGTGTTTGGTTTTAAAAGGTTTTGCTTCATGATGTAAATGCTTGATGCTTTGCGGCAATGCTGGGATCGTTTCTTTGTAGCATTTGCATATTCCAAATCTGTTTGCTAGTAAATAGTCCACTCTGTGGCATTTGAGAAAGGTGTGTGATGAATGATTTGCTGATATCTCTGTGTATATATGTTAAAAAATAATATTAAGTATAAAACTAAGTTGTCTTAATTTTAAGGGAAAGTTGCAGTCATTATGCCATAGAGAAGTTAGAGAATGGGTGATCTCAACTGTTGCTGTTCAGTAAGTGTAGTAACTTCTGATGCAGATCATGATTCTTTGTTTTCAGGGTGGGCTCTCTCTCAGATCCAGCTACTTACCAGCTTGGTAAAAGAGAACGCTGGTCGAGCTCATCTAATCCAGTTGCTTCAGGGATTACTTGCCTCACAAATTAGGCACCAGGATTCAGTTGGAGTCTGTGTGAATGGCTGTGCCCTGACTTGCTGATAGGAAACAGAAAAGGAATTATGTTGTTGCAACTGGTTTTCTTGGTAGTACTCGAGTTAGCGTTAAAAGAGCAAATTTTATTCTAAAGTAACACAGATGTTCTGTTAAAATAGGGAACCTGGGGGAAAAAAACCCTCTGATGTTGATTGAAGGCCCCTTCTGAATGCAATGTAAATAAGGCAAAACACTGTTGTGTACATCAGAACAGGTAGAGCTTAGGCTGCCAGAAGGCTTTCTCTTTGTTCAGAGGAGGGCTTTAAACATTAATAAAATGTTAACCTTTTTTATTAGTTCGTGTATGTACCTTGTGACTCATCAATACACAGCAAACAAATAGCTTTTTTTATCAGAGGATGAGGGCTGCTGTTTTGTGTAAGAACAGCACCTAGAATACATAGGATGCAATTACAGTAGTTCTCATGATTTGTGTTACAGGCTCATCATTAGCTGAGTGAAGGGGGAAATGTTCTATGGCATACCGATGATTGCTTTGCTCTTTGGTCTGTGGGAAGGATTGTACAAAACTGATGATAAACCTCTTGAAGTACCTAGCATAGCTACTGAGCCTAGACAGTGACGGACGACCGCTCTGATCCAGTACAGTCATTTGCAGTTATGCCCATGGTATGATGGACTTGTCAAAAGAACTTATTTCACTGGAAATGATACTCTGCTGGATACAGTTTCACTGTCTCATTTTTTTAGCGCTCTTGGATCTGAAATGTGATTTGTTGTGGTCCAGTCTTGTCTTGGACGATGAATAATAATGATTACTAGCTGTTTGAGAAGAGACTTTGCTATAAAAGGATTCGAGTGGGTACCTACTCACATATGCATAGCCTATGTACAAACTGCTTGTTTATGCTTTCTCACACAGTAACAAGCTCGCCTTCTTGACATGCAGTCATGATGTATAGAAAGCAAGTACCATCCATGGATTGTTTATTTCCCTGCCTAGCCCTTAAAGCAGTAATTGGAGGCTCTGGTTTGGGTGTCTGTGGGAGAAACCAGCTTCAGAGCAAAGAACCAATTTATTTTTAGATCACACTGTTGTCATTTTGCTGTGATCACACAGTCGAGCATGTGCTTCCTTTGAGATCTCTCCAGGCACTGCAGTGTGATCGCACCCCCCTAAGATCATTTTTTATGAAGTTTATTTTTAGCGACAGCTGAAAGATGCTAGGGTCGGTATCCTTAGAGACTGCAGCCCGAATTCCACTAGCATACATTCTGCCTCCAACGTTTGTTAGTCAAAAGTTCTGGGGTTTGGGGGTGTTTTTTTGGGTTTTGTTTTGTTTGGTTTGGGTTATTTTTTTTCCTTTTAATTTCTTTTAGTTGTCCTCATGTTAGTCCTTGCAAGAGTAATGTGAGTAAGCCCACTGACTTCTCTGGGGGAATTCCTGCTTCATACCACTGAAGGTACGTCTGCATCACAGTCAGTAAGGGCGATTCCTTAGGGAAGAGATGTACCCATACAAGTGTGGTGTGCTTGGCATGCTCACAGATAGATATAGTTAAAACTGAGTTAGCTTTAAAAAAAAAAAACAAAAAAACAAACCAAACTATCTTAGGTTCCAGAAACAACGTAGAGGCAGCAGCGATCATAACCCACATGAGGTTCAGGGTAAATACTCTCATGTTTTCCTGTCTATGTTATGAGTCCCCAAGCAAATTTATTTAAAGGTAACACAGATGTTCCCTGTGCATACTACAAGCATAGCGTTGAATGTAGTGCTAACATCCTCTCAGTGAACAGAGATGTAGATCTTGCAAAGAGAGGTAGAAAACAATTTGCATTGTTTTAAAGTTTCCTTTTGAGATAACGCTCATTTTTTATTTTTAACCCCTTGCACAGCACAGAAGATTGCCATATTTATATTTAGGGTGGAATAAAGTTAAATAAAATTGGAAGTAGTTTTCCAACATTGAAATCTTTATTTTCCTAAAGAATTCTGCAAAATTTGAATTGTCTCAGCTGGCAAACATGTTTGTAAACAGCAGCAGTGCTCAGCATCAGGTAATATTTCTGATGATAACTCATATAAGTGAAGCTTGAGCTGTGACAGGAGAGTAGTAAATGTAAAAGGTTGTTAGCCGTTCCTCTTCAATTATGTTAGTGTTTGGGATATTATATCCTTGTCATGCATTTTCCATAGGCAGTGTGTGGCGGCTTCTTGCAATGTTGAGCGTCTAAATTAGTCTGTGTGCATTTGTCATTATCCCTATGTGCTCCCAGATTTAATTAACAGCTAAGCAGAGCGAAACTACCAAAACAGAAGGCAGAATCCTATCTTTACTCCTCATAATAAATCTCTAGCTGCAAACCTAATAGTGGAAAGGTGGCTGCAGAAAATTGAATCTCAGCTGATGTTAACAGGTAGACAGAAAGTTGTCCTCATGAAATACTGTATTAGCTCCCGTAAAGGGCTGGCATAGCCACCACATTTACTTGGAAGATGCTGCTTTACTGACCTAAATAAACCTTAGATACTTCATTGTGGATTCTGGAGAGCAGAAAGAAGCAGATCTGCCTCTTTGCCTGCCCCGCATTAGGGTATGGCGTGAGACCTTACTAGAACTGCTGTGTGTTTCACAGTCGGATCTTGCTTTTGGCACTTAATGATTTTTCAGCTACAGTTTTGTGTGGTTTCGGTATTGAGATTAAAAACTGTGCGACAGAGGCTGCTATAGTTTCCCCAGGTGTTGCTGAACTTGGTGTTGCTGTAGAAGTCCTCTGTAAAAACATTTTCAGTCTGAGTCAGCCACATGAAGCGATGGTCTGGTGCAGATTTATGTGCCTGCTATGAATCAGGCTGAAGGCTGAGATGAAAGCCTATTGAGAGAGCAGTCTAGAAGATGCTTATATGTTACCACTACCCAGTTGCTCAGACAGCTGGTCCTCTGCTGCTGTGCTCATTAGTAAGTTGGTTTTTTTTCATTTAACAAGGTGAATTTTAAAGTTATTCTAGCTGAAAGTTTATATTTCAAACTATGCATAATATGGCTGACAGTATATCTGAACAGAATTACTTTCTTGATAAGGATTCTTCAACTCCTAGCATGTATTTAGAGAGAATTAATAAATCTGGATACCAGTTGTAAAGATATCTCCATAAAACCTTTACTCAGGCAACTTGTGTCTGGTTTTTCTTTATTCTTTTTCCTTTCCCACTAAGACCTTTCAACCAGTCTTATATTTATACACATGTTTATAAACATTTATCCATTGTTTTGTATATAAACAGCTCTTCATGAATGTGGCTCATCGCGTGGTCAAGGTAAAGGAAATTCAGCATCCTCCTGCTTTAACAGGCACATGCACATAAATTGGCTTATCCGCCCTAGCCCAAAGGACATGGGGCCCAGGATTTTCTTTGGGAAAATTTCAAACAAAAGATGATTTACTGCAGTCAGGGAAGAAAACAGGCATATTAAGAAGTATCTTGAATGTGATATCCTCTGCCTAAAGGCGTGATTGGTTTCTTGGTTCCTCTGGGCTGTGTGATGTGGTCCTCCTGCTCTCCCAACTCTGCTCCCAGCCTACGTAAAAGGAGCATTTTCCCTACCCTTGATCCCTGCACCATGGAGCCTCTTTCTCTCCCTGCCTTCATCTCATCTTTTTGCTGTATGTGTATATTTGCCCTTGTTAACTCTTCCACCAAAAACTTAAAAGGTGCTTCTCAGTACACAAGGCAAACAAAAGCAAGCTGGAACCAAGACACGCTTGATGTTTTGAGAGCAAAACAAAAAATCAGAATGTCTTTAGAAAATGTAATGAGTGTAAAAGCTAAAAGACTTCACTCTGAGTCAATGGGTAAAAAATATTATGCCAGTGGATAATTGGGCAACATATCATCCTTTCTGATTTCCCACCTCCTTCAACCAAACCTCTAAAAATACAACTGAGTGAGAAATGATGTGTTAAAGGGGGGGGGTGGATTTGGGAGTGGAGGAAAGGGAAGGAAATTCTGAAAAGGCAGAAATAGTGGGAACACAGTGGCTACTTCTGCTTTAGTCCTGGATGTGCTAAACTTCAAGATAAGCAATTTCTATCCATATTGCCACAGGCAAATATTTATTGCAGCAGTGGCCAACCTGTGGCCTCACAAGCCAGGCAAAGGCAGCTTCTGCGTCAGGGCTACATCAGATGGGAATAATAGATCCACACTGGGTAATTCAAGTCCCCAGCTGGGAGATGACATGAGCTGCCAGGACCTGCTGAAGGTAGTATTGCTGGGTGGCTTTGCCACTTACATGTATGCTCAGCTAAATCTTGTCTGGCAACAGAAAAGTGGGAACCCTGGTGGGGTCTTTTTATCTTCTGCCTATGAACCGCTCCCAGAACAGTCCCTGACCCACGTACGTGGTATGTGTCTTTGGCCAAAGGATGATTTAGAAAGGTGGTTCACAGGCAAAAGATGACTGGTCTGTGTTATGTGCTAGGCAGAGAAGAACCATGTAGGACTGGCTGTCCAATTATTTTCAAAAAGGATAGAGGAAAGCTCAGACCGATAAATCTGTGAGCAGATTTGGAACTCACAAAACCTGTTTTATTCTGACTTTGTGATCTGATTCTGCAGTGTCTAAACAGCTTAAGCTTTTGTTTAAGCAAGGCTGAGTTACTCACAATGTCTTTCAAGTTTGGATTCCCTCTTGTTGAAAAGAAAAAATCATCATCTAAATAGGTTAAAAGTCCAAGATGTCTCTTCACCCCATCCCAGTATCTTTTCCCTCAAACAAAGGTTAACTTTATGCTTTTGAAACCCTGAAATTAGCCAGCTGATTCAAAGTTATTTTTACATATACATACAGGTGATGTAGGTCTTGTTTCCCTAGGAACACGGAAGTTGAGAGGTTATTTGGAAAACAGGCCAAGTTTAAGTAAGCAATCTTGAACCTTGTTTGTACAGTGGAAGGCAGGGTTTGCACGCACAAAGTAAATACAGGAGTCATTAAAACTATCCATGATTCCATACTCCTGGTCTTAGTGAACGTTTGACTGATCTTGCTAAGCCTGCCTGACCCTGGGTAAGAGTTTGTAACGAAATAAAATATTTTTTACAGCTGTTCACTGCTGGCTCCACTATAAAGAAATTTCCAAGACTGCCCATCTGTCTTTTCTAGACCTTCTATTTGCTAAGGCAAAAGCTTCTTTCCTGAGCGGGTTCAGTGTTAAGCCCTGAAATAAGGGTGCTTATACCACTTTCCAGTTGTACTGGAGTTCTTGTGTTCTGTCCAGAGTTTGGAAATTGCAGCCATCTCCTTTGTGGCCCTCTGCCCCTCCTCTCCACAGTGCCCAGGAGAAGTGGGTGCTGTGGAGGCAGTTCAGAAAGGTCACCAGAACGTTCTTTCAGAAGTTTCCGAAATTGCCACAAAATGTTATTGGATCTATGCTGTTTTGGAATAGAAGTAAGAATCCTGAGCTGCTAAAGTCAGATTCAGGTTTGAACTTCTCCAGTGTTCAGAGGAGCTTGGGTTCGCGTCTTTTAGAGAAAATGACTTCATAGTTCAGGTCTGGACTGACTCTTCTTGAACAAGCTTACAGATGGCTGGAACCAGTCACCACTTTGACCCTTTTATTAATCTAACCTGAGCAGTTAATGCCAGGTGTGGTTGGCTAGGCAGTTTGAAACTCTTCTGGTATATGGAAGGGAGGTTTCAGCTGGGCACAGTTCTAGTTCTGGTTGTTCCCTACTTATTCTGAACTGATTCTCATAATCCCTCTTGCTGAGATAACTTCATACTTTAGCACTATGGCAGGAATTCCTCCATGTGGGCTTTCCAGCAGCTGTTCCATATCTTGAGCATAAAGTCACCGTTTCCCCTCAGGCCCTACTGCTGTTTTGGAGTGGAGGGGGTGGAGATGCTGTTCTAGCACACAGTGGGAAAAGGGAGCTGGGAAGGGTTGAAGAGAATTGAAGAAGGGCAGGCGGCACAGAGAGCAGCAGCTGCTGTTGTTACAAGTTAAAGCACTGCAAAACACTGTCCTTTTCACTCCTTCCCCCGCATACCCAGCCTTCAGTGAGAAGAATGGCAAACAAGCAGAATAAACATATGCTGCCGTATCTCAGGTCCTACAAAGAGTGAAAGAGCTGTTAAATCCAGAAACAGAACTTGACCTTTTTTGCAAGGTTTCAGATTCCCCTGTCCCATCTGTGTTGTTTCTGGTTTAAAGTTAGGCAAAAGGGATCACCGCTGAATACTACATCTGAGGAAACTTTTAAAATAACAAGTTTGTTGAAGCTCAGAGAATGAGACACAAGATTTGTTTTGCAGTAGGGGATTTAATAGCATACAGACGGCCCTATTCTTCCCAACCATCCTTCCTGGAATCTGTTGACTAATTTAATAGGGCTGGATAGTCTAAACTTTTTAATGCTAAATTTGGGACATATGACAGCAATTCCCATGCAAGTGCAACGGCACGAAAAATACGAGCAAGCACCAGACCTGTAACCTCTTGCTGCTTTGATGCAGGGGATCGTCCCAAATGTTGGGTGCTATCTCTAGTTGTCTCCTCACAGAATCTTTTTATCCTACCTGGCTAAAACCTCCAAGATACTAACTCCTTGGGGAATGGAAGCACTGCTAGCCCTGGTGAGCTGTTTGTCTAACCTCTTCTCCAGGAGCCTCACGTGGTTTGGGCCCAGCTCCCTGTCTGCCTCTTGTCTCGGATGCCAGAAGGAGCTGAGCAGGCAGTCCATAGAGCGACGCTGCTGGAGCAAGGGATGCAATTTCCACAGCCATCTCTGTGAACCTGAGAGGTGCCTGGAATGGAAGATGTGAGAGAGGAATGCTGGGGAAGGGAAATATTTTTTTCCCCTGGGCAGTAGGAAGAGGAGCTGATCGATCTCCAAAATTTACCTCTGTTTGACACCAACATCATTGAAGGAAGATGCTGTTCTCACAGTGCCCTTTGCTAGTGGTGTGGGGGCGTTACAAGCTGCTTCAGGAAAGCTTTACTGTTTGTGTGCATGGAACTTGTAGCAAAAGGGTCTCTCCTGGCTGTGCTTCCCCTCCAAAAGGATTTGGCAGTTGGATAGGGTTGTGATGCAGATTTAGCCTATGTTTTGGCTGTTGGCCTCTAGACCATAGAGACTGTACTTGACCTCTTGTGGAGGGCATCTGCAGGCTGTTTCTTCCTTGACTTGAATGTGAAGAGAAGTAGTAGCATGTCTGGGTGATAGAGGTACATAGTCTTCCCTCAGTTTCTTAAGAAGGACTAATCCAAAACTAATGAAAGTCTATTCATATAAAAAGCTCCTATAGCTTCATTTTCTTATGAGTCATGTGATTTGTACTCAGTATATAGGGAGAGAAGCTTACCAGTGCTTGTTTTCCAATGACATTTTCCCTGTTCATTGCTATTTTGCATGCAGAGTTTGGTGCAACTGGGTTTTCAGCACTTTAGTAATTTTTACATCTGAAAGGAAAAACATTAAAGAACAAGCTTTTTATCCCCAGCACTGTGAATGGTGGGAGTGTCAAAATCCATGGTATTTATGGACTTACAGAGTTTTAATGAGCTGTGATTCAGTGAGGCCTTGCACTATGAGGAAAATGGTTGCCCATCATAAAGTAACCAAAAATATGAAAATGCTAGATCAAGCAGGTTTCATTTTGGGGTATGTTTTGTTTCTGATTTGGTACTTTCATGCAACACTGATTTTTATATCAATATTATTATCGTTAACGGTGATATAGAGTCTATATTTTATCTGGACTTAATAGTCCAGGGTAAAGGGGCTATATATGATCTTTTAATATTAAAACAGATATTGTTACAATGACTGAAGAGATAAACCTTTCTTCCTTGATGCTTTTATACACTGTGAAAGGAAGATTTCTCCATCTTTCTTTTCTCCCTTCCTTTCCTGAGTTATAAAGAAGCTTAGGCTAGATAAAACCTTACTAGGAATATCTAGTCTATCTTTCTGAGCTCTATCAACTGGTCATGAGATGATGAGAAAATGGTTATAAGAAACAGGCAGTCTCTAGTGGCTGAAGAGTCCATGGTCACAGCTGTAAACATTGGTGGGTGGCAATTGGTGTGGGCTTGATTGCTTGAACTCAAAAGATGAAGGATAAAGTAGCAACAACCAATGCACTAATGAGGTATTGTGGTCCCAAATGTGCATAATGCCCCCATTTCTAGGACTTCTTGTATCCTGTTGTATGCTGCCATACCAGTCTGTGTGGCCTGATCTCCTTCCTAGCTCTGCAGAAGGGATATAACTATTGATGGTTGAATCCAGCTACAGCTGTCGGTCATGAACTGTAGGATTTTAAACAAGCAAGATCACACAAAGAGAGACATGAAGCTTCACCAAGCCACACAGGATTAATATAGAGTACAGAAATGTTAACTGTGGAATTTCTTACCTTGGGTTGGTTGAAGTCATTGCAATCTTCAAGTATTTTATCATGTGTATATGTAAAAGGGTGGGAGGGCAGACATGCAACAGCTTGCATCTTCCACTGTGCCCGGGGATGGTGTGTTCTCATAATACCAGAGGAAAGTTCAGGGAAATATTTGCACTCAGTAATTACATTCTGGCTTTCTCTGCAGGGTAATTTCAGTCTTTGCAGTTGCCTTCATCTATCCAGGGAGTGTAGTGATAAAACTGTTTTTCTTCTCTCATCTCGATTTTTAGTTCCACCTCCATTTTTACTGTATAGTATCTTAGCTTTTCTGCCATACAAGCAGCAAAGCAGCAAGCAATTCTGATCAATAATATTTGTTTCCACAGGCAGAGATGAAGAACTTGTTCCTTCTGCTCATGCTAGCAATGATGACACCTTCTGCATTTTCTGTAAGTAAAACCTCTTCTGAACAATGTTATGAGAGATGAAAAATACTTCTGTTATGGACTGTCAACATCTGTAACTCAAGTATTTTGTTGAGAGTGTTCCTGAAAGAGCTAATCGGTTCAAGTCATCAGGCCTACTGTGGTACGTGTTATGGAAAGTCTAACATGGCAATTAACAAAATTTTGGCAGTGCCTCTGGCTCTAGGGGTGTTATCTGCAAAGCAGGAATTGCTGACTTCTGTTTCAAAGCTACAGAGAGTTCTGACTTGAAGTAGAAAGAATGAATCTTTGGTTATCTGGTTTTTGTCTTTTCTTTGGTCTTAGTGGTCTAAGCTATATGGTTTAGCTTTACTGGGGGAGGTAATCTTTATGTTAAGCCAATTTGATATTGTCAGAAAAAGAACGCAGCTATTAGGAACTGGGATTCCTCTTCCTTTCTGAGAGAGAAGTAGATTCTTTCTTAAGTAAATGCAGCTTGAGAACAGTTTCTCTGAGTTTAACTTCAATTGTATTAATGAGTTGGACATCTGAGGTAAAAGGTGACCTGCTGAGTAGAGTGGAAGTGTTAGCAAAGGAAGATGTGACATGTTTGTTAGGTGTAAAGGAACAGAGAGGGGAAAAAAGAAGAGGTAATTATCACCTGGAGTAAGTGTTTTGTGGGAGCAGTGAGGATTTATAAAAATGCCATTAAAATTAATGAGTCCATAACTTTTAATCTCTAGCACGGTTATGAATTTCTGTTCCCAGATTCAGCATTTGCAAATGCTCTCTAGGCCTTCTTTGAACATCAGGCTTGAGAGGTCAGAAATCAAGCAGTGTTTATTAGTCACCATAGATTTCCCATCTTACAGATGGAAATGTGCTTAAATGAGATCTTGGTAGCTCACATCTAATAGAAGATGGTGCTGTATGTTAAAAGAACCAGAATGGAATTTACTATATTCAGTTCATCTCTTCACCTGCCTATCTCCAACCTGGTGATTTTTTTGGAAGGGAAATGACTGAAACGCCCCACAACTGTGAAGGCTGACATTTCTCTGTAGCATTAGACTGTCTCCTGCATGCAATCTCTTGAAGGCATCCTAAATGAAGGGAGAAAGTTTTGCTTGGCCACCACTTAATTTCAGTTGCCCTGACATGCTGGATCTAAGCCATGAGGAAGCAGGAAGATCCAGCAGCACTGAGGCACTCTGCTGTGGGTTTTTTGTTTGTTTGTTTGTTTTTTCCTGGGTAGAAAGAGAGAAATGGTGTTGGTTTCATATGAGCCATTCCTTTAGCAGATGCTAATGTCAAGTAGGCTGAACCATAGCAAGAGACAGTCAACTTAAGAGAGCTGGAGCTGGCAGGACTGATTGTAGTGATGGTAACTCAAGTCTGAGCTAGATCAGGTTATGCACCAAGAGAGTAGTGGAGCTGCCTGAAATCCCACAGGTGGGACAGCTCTGGGAAAGCAGTGCCTGCATGCCTCTGTTTCACCGCTGCAGAAGAACAGTGTTAGCCCTGCTGCTATCAATGCAAATTGTCTACATATGTGGTGGGAGAAGGGAAGGGGGAGGAGAGGGTGAGGCTGAAAACTGAGGCAGAGAATACTGCATGGCAGGAAAATAAGTTGGAGAATTGCTTGCTGTTCTGCACCACTCTCCACTCCTTTAGGACTTCATCTAAGATGGTGGGCTCACTGAAAAATAATTTTAATCCATAGCATTGTAAAGGTCCTTTTCTTGTGCTGTTCTTCTGTAATTCCCAGTGGCAGAGGCATAAGAGATTGTAAGGCGGCACAGTGCATTTCCCCACACCAAAGAGGAAAGACTTCCTTTAATGTATAGTAGCATATCTCTAAGAGATTGAGGCTCTGTCACTTTAACTGCACTAAGTATTAGATCCAGAGCAGCCTTCCAGCTGAGACAGCAGAAATTGTTTTGATTTTGGTATCAAACGAGCTGCCAGTATAGCAGCACACAGAAAGGTGGGTCACCTCCAGCTATTCAGTGAATAGCGTACAGCCCAGGAAGAGGGTGGCGGGAGAACTAAAAACAGCAGAAAAGGCACAGACTAGCATGAGTGGGTTTTATTCCAGAATGAACCACTTACCTCTTAGATCCGTCCTGTCCACTGATGCAAACAACAATTGGACACCTTTTGCCCCAGAAGCAGGAGAGCGTGAACTTGAAAACACACAGACTGATTGTGCTGATGGGAGTACAGCCGTAAACGTGTGAGCTGCAGGCTTACACAAGGATGGAGATGGGTCTACAGGGATTCGTGTCTGCTTGCGATTAAAGGGTGTAGATTGATGCCTGCTGCTTTTCATCTCTTTTCCTACTTTTGGAGTGGAGTAGCTGAACTTGTTTTTACTTTATTGTTAGGCTAGGGAAAGCAGCAAGAAGAATAAGGGCAGAAATGTTGACAGGGCTGACTTTAAGAGCAGCTGAGGCTATTACCAATGTCTTCACTCTGCTCGCAGTCTGAGAGTACTGGTTTATGTGCCAAACATGGGAGGTAGCACTGAGCAGCAAGGGATGGACTCCTGCTTGTCAAAGCCACCGGCTGCTGAGAATTTCCTGCCCAGTGCTCCATCCTTGGTGGGACCCACTAGACTCTTCTTTCCTGGTAGAATACGGAGAGGGTCTTACCATACAGCACTTGCCACATCTGTCCCTTTTTTTCACTGGGCTTTGAAGGATCTGGAAAAGAAGGTCACCCGTGACGTGTAGCTCTTTTAGTATTTGCACTGTGTTAGTACTGGAAAATACAGCTGAAGTAGTGATTAGTGCCTATACAGACTGAAAACAAAGATGTCTCTCTCCATCTTATATATGGATGTCTCATCATCTTATACCCTAGCTGTTAACACAGAACTGAGATAGAAGAGTCTGGTGCAATTTCAGGCCACTCTGTCATTGCTTCTAGGAAGGTTGTGAACAGTGGCAATAATGGAAAATGCCAGGTTTAAGTGTTTTTGTCATGATTCCTCCCGTGTTTTCAGAGAAGGAGGAAATGATGTAAAACTACCTGAGCCCTGTCCATTAGTGCTACTGCTGATGGAATGGTGCTTCTGGTGATTTAGAGAAAATAAATTCCGAAGGTTTTCCATGTGAATAACTTATATTATTGTTGTGCGCATGTACTTGGCATGATTGTGTGTGTGTATTGTATGCTTTGGGGTTGCTTTATGTTTAGTAAACATGACCTTCATCAGACTTCTGTCTGCCTCAGTTTCTTTTTTACAAGTGTGATTTCATGTTGGCAAATTACTGCATCTGGAGTTTTTTCTTTCAAGATTGGAAATGTCTTACCTGCCCATACCATGGGACTATTTCAAGGAAAAGCTGCTCATCACGGGAAGAATTTAATTTAGTCTTTTATGATCTGTAGACATTAGCTGATAGTTAGATCACGTCCAATACTTAATATTTGCTCCTAGATTGTACTGCAGGTATGCTTAAAGTGAAGGCTGGTCTGAGGCTTGGCTGAAAATCATCTTCAAATACATTTCATCTGGACAGTATAGTTTTCTATGAGTCTACATTTCTAGGTTAAAGTGCTGTTTTTCATTTCTTCTAAAGAAATGAACATTGCTATTATTTAAACACTGTTAATCTATTGACTAAACTTCTAAACCCTTTAACCAGATCTGACAGAAAGGGCAGAAGGTGTAGGACTTCAAAGTTAAGGTCATACAGAAACAGTGAAAATTACTGTGAGGAGAGAGAAAGAGAAGGAGATTTTTATTAATGTTCCTGTTGAGGGAAAGGTACAAAAAGTGCACAAGAATAATTGTACTGGGTAGGACTGGTTCATTTTGCCCTATATCCTATCTCCAGCTATGTCACAAACATGTCTAGAAAAAAAAATAAAAAGATCTGTAAATAAGTACAATTTCCCCCAATACACTTCCAGTCTCCAGTCAATTGTAGTTTATGAACCCTTTGAGCTGGAGATGTCTCTATTTCTCTTCCCTGAATTTGGTCAGCATCTCCTTGAAGCCATGTAGACTTTTAGCATCACAGCTTTTCTATCATAACACCAAGATCCTGCTCTTGAGTGGTGAACATCAGCTCACACGTAATAATCTTATTTGTTAGGACAGGATTTGTGTTTTCTCCTGTGCATCACTTAAGTTACCTACACGAAATCTCAACTGTCATTTAGTGACAAGTTACTTAACTGTGGAAGGACATTATAGTATCTTTGCAGTCTGTCTCTGGTTCTCTATTGTCCTTTATTACCCTGAATTACCCTTATCAGCTGCCTCCATTACTTGTGTGGTTTTGGCATAACTTACAAATGTGTTGAGCAGCTTGTGTTCCTTACAGAATTCTGCTGTTAAGGTCAGTTCTTGCAGTGAATGGAGATTTCACTCCTACCTGTGTTTTTGTCTTTGGGCCACCTGCTCATCATTCATGCAAGGACTTTCCTTCAGGGGTGCATCCTGGTTGTTGAGCTTCTTTCAAAGGTGGAGGATTTTGTTGAAAGCTTTTTGGAAATCTGAGTGTATCTGACAGCTTACCCTTGTTGACGTGTTTGTGAATCTCTCAAAGAGCTGCAATAGTCTTAGAAGGATTTGCCTTTAAAAAAGCCTTGTTGATTTTTTTCCAAATATACTGTATTTATGCAGGTGCCTGCTAAATCTGTTCTTTATTATCTTTTCTATTAATTTATCGTTAGATGTCAGTTTTACACTATGTGGGTGTACAGTTCCTTGGATTCCCCTGGGATGCTTTTGTAAACCGGTGTCAGATTTTCCACTTTCCAAAAATCAGATGCCAAAGTAGTTTTAGCTGGGAGGGTTGTCTGCTAGAATGTAGCAGTTTATCCATTTCAACCTTGAGTTCCTGTTAGGTCCCTTGGATAAACAACTTCTGGTGACTTCATACTGTGTGTTTTGTCCACTTTTCCAAATAAGTTTGGGGTCATAAAGTTTTCTCACAATCCTCCTCTTTGTGGAGTTTTCTGAATGTCCCCAGTTTCTTCCACGAGGATTCCAAGAATTAGTTTCACTTCTCTGCAATGGCTGTAATTTTTTTTCAGAGAGCTCTTTTCATATGCTAGTCAGCTCCAGGCCACCCAGAGTTTCTAGAAGGCTTTCCATTTCTGAAAAGTAACTTATCTGCTCTGTTTGCTCTGCCTGCAAGCCAGCACAGTCCCGTGGGGCAGCATGTACCCGGTTCTGCATGCAGGGGATGTGGAAGGAGCCAGGTATAGGGTGGGACAGCCCATAAAGAGGTAGAAGAGTGAGGGGTGCTTCGGGGAGGGGAACACAGGGAACATGGAAAAGAGCTGGGAACAATGAGGGAGTGGGTTAAGTGATGTAGGGAGAACCTGAAGTGGTTTGGGGATCTGAAGATGTAAGGGAAAGATGGATTTTAGTGGGTTTGTTAGAGGGGATATGCTAACGAGCCATGGCTAGGATGGTAGAGGGGAATGAAATGATACACACAGTGAGTGTAAAAACCACAAGCCATTAAAACTAATGAAGCCTTGGGGTTTTTTTTCTCCTCTTTGTGAGGCAGTTTGTCTTAATAAGATACGGTCTTCTTCTGTACCATTTTGTATTTCGTTTCCTGCTGTCACCATCTTGTTCGCTTTCATTCTTGTTTTTCTAGTTTTGCTCAAATGCAATTCTTTGATTGCTTATTCATTATTCATAAAAATGGTACTTGGCATTCTTCATCTTCAAAGCTCTTTGCAAGCCTGCTGTGTCTGAGCCAAGATCAATGGTTAAGACAGAATTATAAAAAAATGCTTTGCTGATGTTGGTCTGATTCATTCACTTATTTTTTGTTACATTTTCAGCTAATAGCATAGCTGGTTTCAGATGGATTGATCTTGAAAATGCATCTATTGGAATAGTAGCATCTATCTACATTATAAATATGTGAGATACATGGAAGTTTTTCAGCTCCCTTTCAATTAAGCATGAGTGGTGAATACCACATGCCTTGCAAGGCTTAGCTATATGGAAACATCATAGGTGATCATCGTTGTAGTACTGGCTGGGTCTTCTGGATACAGAAAGGAGAAGGAAATGGTTCATGTCCCGAAAAGTACATGGTCTAAGAATACACTCCATGTTTGTTTTTGTCAGGGCCTTAACAGCAGTACTAGGCTTTACTGGCCCTGCCTGGCCTCACCCAGCCTGGCACAGCCCAGGACCCCACTGCAGCCGCCCAGGGCTGTCAGCCCCTGCCCCAGCCGTGCTGCAGCAGGGCTGGTCTCCAGCTCCCCACAGCCCTGCCTGGCCACGGGCCCTGATGAGCCAGGCCCACCTGCAGTCCCGCATCCTGGCCTGGCTCCGGCCGGAGCGCCCGGTGCCCGGGGATGGGGGTGTCCCCCAACCTGCCCTGCTGCCCCGGGAGAGCACCGTGCTGCTGGCCCCCAGCCCACAGGGAGCAGCCAGCCCTCGGGGCACCGTGACAGTTTTGGGTTTGTTTTTTTTTCTTTCCCTTATTAACTTTTCTCTAAGCAATTAACTTTTCTCTAAGCAATTATAATTCAAACTTAGCAAAGCATCATTTTGCACTTGAGACTTCTTGCTTGCTGAGACTTTGGCAATGAAACCATGATGGAATAAATAATGACTGTGGTGATAACTTTCTTTTGTAACGTGTTTGGTTTTCACCCTTCTTTCATACATGTTTCATCAATGGGGCTACAGTTCAGGGGTATGTCAAAATCAACATTAACCTTGTATCAGAAACTGTAAACCCCAGAAAGCAGATATTTATCAAACAAAAAGATGCAGCGTTATTTGAGAAATGCTAAGGAAAGTTAAAGAAAGAGTCTGATTTTTACTATACTTTTAAGCCACAGAAATGCTGCATAAAATAATAGGGGCACCTGGGGAATCAACCTCACACTGACTGACAATATCTATTTTCAGTGGGTAACAATTGTACAGAGCTTTAGTCAACTTCCAACATCAAGGATTTCCCACTATGTCCTCAGTGTTGGCACCAAGACTTGTGTTGGATCTGAATGGAGTCTAGTAACTATGTGATGCAGCTCAAGCAATCATAGTAAGAACATTTCAGTGTCCAAAAAGATGCTTCAGTTGCAGCTCAGTGGACCAAAGCTATGTGACCTGCTGAGCTAAAAGCAAGCATTAGCATTGTCCAAAACCTCTCAGGCATAGCATGGATATCAGTAACTGTGTGCTTTGAGCAATGACTGTTGGAGCGGTGTAACATGATGTTTTGTTGCTGCTTGTCAGTCTGGAAAGGCAGCACAAGGAATCACAGAATAATTCGGATTGACCATCTCTAGGCTCTCAAAGGTGCCCAAGGAGTAAGGGAAACATTAGGGGTAAGAACTTGGCTGGGATTTAGATTGTTTGGACCTATGACTGCAGACCTTCACAGCTCCTTTAGGTTGTATAGTAAATTGATGTTTGCTTTGATAGCTTGCCAGTATTTGAGTTGCATTTGACTTGCATAAAGCACTAGGAAATTATTCATGCTGAATTGCGAGTCCACGTTTGGTTATATGAACTTGTTGGATCACTGCGTGCCTGCAATGCATCTGTCTGGGAAGCACAGTCTTCTTCCCATGCATAGTTTCCTATCCATTTCATCATACCGACTGAGAAGTCTTTTAAGGACCTTTTTTAAAGTGTTCCTACATACTGCCAACATTTTCTGTCTTTCTGAGTCGAGCCCCATTCATAATTCATCTTCCAATGCATGGTTCATATATAAAAATAAATATTATATGGTATACATTATGCTGTCTAGGGTCCTTTTCCAGAATTCTTTTGTTTGTGTCTAATGCATATTGGAATTGTCTTTAAAGGCAAAGTCTGGAGCTGTAGTGATTCAGAGGCACAGCCTTTTTACTTGCTGGTTATATCCGATACAGTTGGCCTGATAACAGCAGACGCTGCAACTACATCAGCAATGCATCTATCTAGGAATTGATGAAACTAATGCAGTGTTCATAAAAATGAAATCGCTGGCCTTCTAAACTTTTATATGACAGCAGCCTGTTTACCAATGAGCACTGAGAGCATGTGGTGCCAGGATCACGTGCATCATCAATATCCCGAGACGGTATGCCTTTCTGTTGTTTCAAAGGTAATAAAAATAGATAGAACAGTTGGGCATTAACTGACTGTCCATTCCAGAGCTTTTAGAAGTCAATTAAGATGGCTGTATGCTTTCTCTGGCTTTTCCTGAAACATTTTCCTGAAACTTTTCCTGAAAATATATCTATTGCAGATAAAGGAACTGCATTCTTCACTGAAGCAAGGGGGGAATGGAGTCAATTGAATTGGTAACAACGATGAAGTTTGTAGATTTTTAGTTCTGGGGTCCAGGAGGGACTGGGATTTAGTCGTCCTGGCTGACAACAGATAAAAGCATTCCAGAGTCTGAAAAGAGCAGAAAGAGGATTTTGGAACAGAAACTGGCTGATAGCATGTAATAACATCTTGTTATCAGATTATGTAACACTAGATTTCTTATTTGTTATAAATATGCAGCTTTATATTTGCCTGCATGCTGTGATGGTTTAACCCCAGCCAGCAACTAAGCACAACGCAGTCACTTGCTCCCTACCCCTCCTGCCCTGAGTGGGATGGGGAGGAGAATCGGAAAAGAGAGGGGAAAAAAATGGTAAAACTCATGGGATGAGATAAAGACAGTTTAATAGGACAACAAAGGAAGAGAAAATAATAATAATAATAGAATATATGAAATGAGTGATGCACGGTACAATTGTTCACCACCTGCCAGCCAAAGCCCAGCCTGTCCCTGAGCAGTGATTGCATCCCAGCCAACTCCGGGAGCATGATGTCACATGGTATGGAATATCCCTTTGGCCAGTTTGGATCAGCTGTCCTGACTGCGCTCCCTCCCAGCTTCTTGGGCACTTCCCCACCAGCAGAGCGTGGGAAGCTGAAAAACCCTTGACTTAGTATAAGCACTACTTAGCGACAACTAAAAACATCAGTGTGTTATCAACATTATTCTCACACTAAATCCAAAACACAGCACTATTCCCTTTAATAAGAAGGAAATTAACTCTGTCCCTGCTGAAACCAAGACACATACACATGCGTGCAGTTACTGAAGTAATGAGGACTGTGCATGGATTTCTGAATGTTGGAGTTTGGCCCCTATTAAAATGTTTCTTTAACACTGTACAGCTTTGGGAGGATTCTTCTGACTGATGCCCCTTTTTGGGTATACATGTATGGAGTGATACTGAGAAAATGATTGTTCCTGCCCGCTGCGTATGTGTAAACTTTACAACAAAGAGTCCCTGCAGATTTTTCTCTCTATAGAAGGTGATACTTCTGTAGGAGGGATATTGGAATATTTATCAGGTTAGTGTGTGTGTCAGGGAAGGGCTTTCTGTCCTAATTGCCTTCCAGTAATCTGACTTTCAAATGCTCTTCCTTTGGATTTTTATCTACATGTTTTCTCCCTTATGTGGACTGAAAGGTCCCTTGTTTGCAGGGTGAGCTAATATTGCTCCTAAATCACTCAGTTGATAGAGAGGAATAAGACTTCAGAGAAACAGAGTGGTAGCATGTTTCATTCTTTTGAGAGTAAGGGATGAGGGATTACAGGGGGAGGAATTAGGTATCTGAAAGAAAAACTAGGGAAAATAAGACGCTTTGCTGAAAGCTATAACTCTATTGATGGGATTATTCCCAGAAAGGCAAATGAGAATGCAGAAGACAAACACTGAGCTCAATATCTGGAATGGAAGAATGGGAGAAGGGTTTGGCAAGAGGTCACGGAGATATTGACTTGGCAGAGAGAAGGTATGTAGAAGTGGCTGTAACCTGGGTAGTGCCACTGAGTGAGCACGGTGAAGGCAAATAGAGTTAGTCTGAACCAGAAAACTTGTCCTGAAGGATTTTGCTTGCCGCGGTATTAGAAAGAATTGCACAAAACTTGTGTGAAGGAAATAAAATAGCATGGGCTAGGAAGAAAGTATTTCACGTTAGATCAATGTAGGAAATAGGAAGAATTTGGGGTGACTCTTCAGCTAGATGGTTGTGGGTAATCTGGTAGTAAGTGCATAAATACAATTGGCTAACATCTCTGACTGTTTCTCTGTCAGCAGCAAGGAATTATTCCTTAAAAGAGAGTGAAAGACAGAAACAAGACTGTAACTCAAGGACGTACAATCAGGCAGGGAGTATCTGTAGAAAATTACAAAAACTGTTTAAACGACAAGGGAGGATTAACCCATGCATCTTGCCTGAGTTGGATTCACTGGATAATTTATTAGGCTAGCTCCTATTTCTAGCAGACACCTGGATGTCTTATGTAAAAGCAGTTATCAGTTAACTGAAGTGAAAATTGTGCTCTTCTAGTGAGGAGGAAGGAATGGAAACGTAGAGGATGGGAACATAGGGTGCTGGTTTCAAGTCAAAAGGGGCTGTGTGAAACTAGAGGATGGATTGGGACCCAGACCCAGGGGTTATGTCGATTTGGTGGGATACTGTGCATGTGGAAGGGAATTGGACTACATCTCAATAATTTTTTACCTTTCGTTTCACTGCCTGCCCACTCTTCACTATCCCAAATGTCTAAGTGCCCAAATGGTATGTGTTACCTTCTCAGTTGTGTAATATATACATAAACTGCTCTGCAGGTGCAGCTGGACAGCAAACCCTGTATTTACAGCGTCACTCCCTGTATCACCCTGCATTTACCTTCATTTCCCGAGTAGATTTAATCCTATTACATCTTGCAAAAATTCTTTTTTTCTCAGGATATTGCTATTCATCATGCTAAACCCCCATGTCCCACTATATGTGGATCCCATCAGCTGCAGTAGGCCCTTTTTTCCTGAAAATATGTTATTTCATGTGCTTCTAAGACAATGTATTTTGTTTGGTTCCATTGCACTTGTAACTTCTTTTCTATATTGTCATGCTTATTTCTCTCAATGTCAGTATCCATTCAGACTTTCTAAACACAAAATTAATTAAGGCTGTAGCTAATGATGGCCCAGACCTGGACCTCGTCATTGAACACAGTCGGGTAGGTGGAAAAAAAGTCCACGTATGGAATTTTGTTGCAGCAAAAAGTGTGTTCCAGGGGGTTTCCTTACTGCTTCCTCTATTTCTTTTAAGTATCTGGCTTGGAGCCAAGGATTTGGGATTAAGTGGCTCTGTTGATCTGGTGTGGAGTGACAGTGCTCACAGTCCCTGAAGTAATGATTTGCCTTTGCTGCCTTGCTGAGAGGAAGATGTTGTCCTCTTTCAGATAGTTATTCAAAAGTGCTGAGATTCTGTGAATAGACAAACAGTAACAGTTTAAGGGAGATTATAAAGCTGGATGTGCTATATGGCTTCAGGAAGCTAATACTCCTAGATATTAAAGGCTTGACATTTCTGATGCATTATTCTCTGCCACTTTTCATATGAGGAATACAGCCCAGCAAGACAGTGTCTCTTGCAAGAGAACGCATAGGAGCTCTGCTTCATTTTCATTGTGTTTTTTTTTCTTGTGTTGCCATGCCTATTTGATATGTCTGTGGGGATTTTATTTACAGGGCCGTAAGATGAAACGGCAGATTGATGTCTGGGGGAGCTGGGGTGAATGGGGCAAGTGCAGTCGGAGCTGTGGCGGTGGAGTCAGCACTCGGCAACGACGCTGCTATTCCCAAAGGTGAGGGCTAACCTCCTTTTTCTTTCTTTAAATGTGTTTTTCTGTTACTGAGCTCCTGCACTTATGTTCCAATATACATCCAGAACAAAAATGACCCGGTGTTTGATTCCAGGGGAATAAATCACCTGAGTCCAATTTGAGATGATCCTCAGCTTCAGTCTTGTCACCACTGTTTTGAATAGGGCTCTCTTCAACACATTCTTGCTTTGGCTCCTTTGCTAGAGCACAGTGGTTTCTCTGTGAGATCTGAGGCTGTGCAATCGGGTGATTGGTATGGCAGCAGCTGTTCAATCAGGTCTAGCATGGCAGGCCTGGCGGAGAGGGAAAACAGCCCAGAGCAGCAGGTTTCTCTCCCGAGAGCTGGTGTCTGTGCCAAGATTTTCTCAGGCTTGTGATTCCCAGGAAGGTAAATTGCCCCAGAAGAAACGGAAGAGTGCAGTTGGCTCAAGCAGCGGTAATGCCGTGCCATCTCATTTGCAGTTGGGTTGGACGCAGCAAGGATGATGACTGAGACTGCGCTTGTTGGGAATTATGGAGATCTTGTTGTGGATAAAAACAAAGCCAGACTCTCAATAATATCCTGAAAAAACAGTGTCTTTATGTTTAGAGAAATAAGAGACCTTTTTTTTTAATAGACAAATCCAGAGTTATGAAGCACTGCTTCTTCCCACCCAAAATAAACAAAGGTCTCTTTTGAAACCTGTGTGTTATGGTCTACAGCTGTGTGTTATGGTCTACAGCTGTGTGTTATGCCAGAATCCCTGGGGGTCTGTCTCTCCATTTTAGGAACACTGAGATATTGGACATTGGTTGGCTTTTCAGATCAATTTCTTCCATAACTGTTACTCTCCATAATTCTCTGCTGGAGTCATTTGACTGGAATGAGGGTGTTGCATGCTGTCCAGAGGCATGTTGAGCTCTTCCTAGTAATGGGCCTAGTGTGCACATAAACAACATGATGATGTGTGTACCGATTCTGAATTGGCCATTACCCTCTTGCTGCTCTGGTTTGGTATGGACACCTCAACTGTTTGCTGGTGGACAAAGGACTAAAAGCTCTGCTTCCAGTATTTAGTTGAAACACGACCCTGAAGCTATACTGCAATCGTTTGTGGTGTGTGTCTCATTCGTGCCAGAAATGGCACTAGAAGATGCCATCTTGCTTTAGTGGAAAAGAAGTGCATTTTAGTTATTTTGCTGTTTCACAAAACTGCAAAGGTCCACATGAAGGTGATTTGTAAAGTCTGCCATGAGATGATTTTTCATGTGTATTCTTCAGAGAGTTTCACGTTGGTTTTCTGTCTTTCAGGACAGAAGGTGCTTCCAGTTGTGTTGGACCAACTCGAAGCTATCGGTCTTGCAATGTTCAGGTATAGTGCTGTTTGTGCTCTGGGTTTTTGTTTTGTTTTGGCTTGCATGTGGCTCCTTTTCCCCAGACAAACATCATTCTTCTTCAGAAGTAATATGACATTATTAGTTTTTCTTTCTCTGGCATCACTGGTGAATGCAGTTCATTAACAGTACCCCTTCAAAAACATTTTGAATTTATGGCCCTGATTTTATATGGGAGCAATAACAAATAAAACCCGTTTTTTCCTTGTACACTTAATTTTCCTCCTTTTCATAATGGCCCAGTAACAAACATTTTCTCCTCCAGAGCTGCCCAGAAGGCTCCCGGGATTTCCGGGCAGAGCAATGTGCAGAGTTTGATGGGACAGAATTCCAAGGAAAGAAATACAAGTGGCTTCCGTATTATGGAGGTAATGATAAACATGTAAGGTTATACTTCATCCCTAACTATTAACAGTATGTTTTGAAGTGACTGTAATGTTTTTGACTGTGGTATCCTAGCAGGGTACTTCCTTAGCTGGAGTGGTGGGACAGGGGGTGGCATGGAAAAAATCTTTTTGCCAGCAGCAAAGCATTGCTCTCATGAAGACACTGGATGCATGGGCCAAGAGACAGCTCCCACTGCAGCAATACCTAGTTGTCTCTTGTAACAGCTGTTCTTTCAGAAACATTGCTTAGGAAAGCTGGAACCGGTTGCAGCTAGGTCCTAAATTATTAAAGATGCAGAGGCTCTGCTTTATTTTTCAATATTGGCAAAAGAATATTAGCAGGGCACAGGAGAAACAAATGCATATAATTGATGAGTGCTTCAGAAAATATGGCATCTCTTTCAACTGGCACATGCTTTCATGAGGAACCAGCTCAAAAGGCAGAAGGACCAGAGGTCCTTGCTCTGAGCTTTGATATGTTATCATTCACAGTGGTTCAACAAATTATGAGGGATTTCAAGATGGATTTAAAGTCTTGTTTGTTGGCTGGTAAGATAAGAGGTCCCTTGTGTTCTGTACCAGCACTTGTTCTCATTCTAGAAAGCCTTGTACTCCAAGGGAGCATTAGAATAGTCCTACTAAGGAATAACCAAATATCCACCTGGCCCAATGTCCCCCCTCCACCACTGGCCAGCCAAGGTGCCCAAGAAAATGGCTGCATGCAGTGAGGCTTTACTAGAGTATTTTTCCAGCCCCCAGCAGTCTGTGACCCAGAAATTTCTTCAATATCTGCCACTTAATATCAGTCCATCTATCTGTTTCTGTTCCTGTGATCTAAAACCAGGTTCCGGATGCATTATCAAGCTACTATATAATGTTTGTTTTTTCTCTCCTACCAGCACCAAATAAGTGTGAGTTAAACTGTATTCCCAAGGGAGAAAATTTCTACTACAGGCACAAGGAAGCAGTGGTAGATGGGACTACCTGTGAACCTGGCAAGCGGGACATCTGTGTAGAGGGAGCTTGTAAGGTGAGTCATCTTGTTGCTTCCTTCATTTACCATTGTGACTGTCAGTCTTTCTGTTCCTTCTCTTTGTTCTACTTGGCCTTTCATAATAGCACCAGAAAAGAAGAATCATTCAGTTTCCAAGGTGCTGAGTAGCATGCGGACAGCATTTATCTATCTGTCTCTGAATGCGAAACAGAAGATGCCAACTCTGTCCTTTCTCTGACAACTCCTTCCCTGCCCTATCCTGACTTCCCAGATTCCCTAGATTCAGGCTTTCTCATTAGACCAGTCCAGAATTAGGCCATTTTTTTCTTTTTTCCTCTGCCATTATGGTTTATTCATGTCAATGCTCCTGTGCTCTGACAGGCTGTTGGCTGTGATAACATGCTGGAATCTTCCAAGAAGGAGGACAAGTGCCTGCAGTGTGGAGGAGATGGTAGCACCTGCTATGGTGTGAAGGGCACTTTTGATGTACCCAGCCTCCCCAAAGGTACACATTATTTAGGTAGTTTGGACAGGTGAGGAGGAGAGAGTTAAACCTAAACTCAAGCTCCTGCAAGGGCTGGTGGAGACATCTGCTCACATGATTGTTGTAGGCTTGGATGTTCACTTGAAATGTCTGTATGGCATGTGGCTCTTCAGCTGCTTTAGCATCAGCAAATGTATTGTATTGATGGCCTTATCCTGGGAATCACTTCCTTAGTCTCAGTAGAGACGGATGTACTTGCAATGCTGCTGGTGTCTTTCCCTGCTCAGTCTCCAGCAGGTGCTGTTAATGTACCATATGAATGTAGTTATATATCTCCTTCATAAGACTGTGCCCCTGTCCAGTGTCTTCACAGCCCCACCAGGATTGGTGCAAAGCTAGAAATGGGACTGCATCTTCTACATTTGGCCAATTTTGAGTCATTTCAAGATAACAACTGCACTTGTGGTCAAATCTCTCTGTGTTGAGCTCCAATATAATACTTGCTGAAATTCCAAAGACTTTAAAGTCTAAAAAATGAACATTGCACTGCCTTCTGTGCTTACTTTTTTGAGATGTAGTTGGAACTTTTTACACATGAACTGACCTGTAGATAGTTTTGGGTGAAGCTATTCAGAATGCAGGTAAAGTGACAGCTGAAATGTTTCAAGCTGCCATCAAAAAGCTCATCCAGTTGTTCAGGCACCAATAAAACCAGGAGCATCTTTGGCACAGAAGAGTGACTGTGGCATCCACAGACAGATATTGAATCCCCTTCCTTTTTTTTCAGGCTATAATCAAATCTTCATCATCCCTGTGGGAGCCACAAGCATCCAAATTAAGGAGGTTATGCCCAGCAGGAACTTTCTAGGTAAGACTGATGTCAGAACCTGTGTTTCAGTCCATTTGGATTCCAGCCATTGTGTTAAAATTTGGTTTTCAGGTATATTGGGCTTTCGGATGTTTACCTTGAGGGCTTGATATTGCAGAGGGAAAAACTCTCTGAAAATCAGGGTCTGAATATTGAGTATCCTTGAAGTGTTAGTGATGCTTGAGACTGGCCTTCAGATCTACCTCTTTTTCTCTCCTGTGGTCTTGCTGTTGGGTGGGAAATAAAATTACTTGAACCATGTTAAGACTTCCTGCCTGGAACTTACATGGAGTCTAGCTGATATAGCAAAATGTGGCTATGAGTTCTGCTGTTTGCTTGGTGGATGTAAGCCCTAACTCCTCCTATCACCCAGAAGTTTGGGATGGTATTCTCTTCCCCATAGATATCTTTTGGGTACTTGTCTGTAGCCTCAAACTCTGGTCTTGCTGCAGAGGACAAAATGGAGGGGGAAATGTCCTCAATTAGCTTTCTGGGCAGGGCTGAGGAAATTCCAGTGGAGAAAGCAAATATGCTTCTGTTTTCTGACTCTTCCATTGCCCAGTGCTTTGGACAAATGAGTCTGATGGCTTTCCTTTGTAGAAAAGAGGATGCAGCACCAAAGACTTTGTCTTCTGAGGAGAATATCTGACGAACAGGATAGTGGTGTAGAGGCTGTGGGGTGTGAATCCTACATCTTAATGGCAAGGCTGACACAGACTCTGCCTTGGTGACTGACTGGGGAATGCAGAAACAGGGCTGGAATATACTGGAGGTATTTGACTGTGCAGCAAATAAGTGCTTGGTCTGCAGCAAAACTGGCAAGACCCACTGTCTGAACATGGAGCAGCTTCTTGCAAGAGAGCACAATGGGGGGACAGTACTGTTGGAGGATGATGGTCTCATCTTTTGTGCCACACCTGTGACGCAGTGTTGAGTGGAAACAGGAGCATCCCTGTTGAGTTCTTATGGTCCTCTTTTGATGTCTGAATTTATGCTGTGTTGCTAGATGCTGCCGTATTAGATTGTCACCACCCTTAAAGAGTTACCATACTGATGTAAAGGAGCTGTGGTTCAAATGGCAGAGCTGAGAGTCTAGAGCAGGCCCTGTCTTGTGGTATCTGGAGCCAAGTGTCAGGTTATAGGTGTGTTAATTTACTGCCTTTTCTTCTCTGGCACGTGGGTTTGTCCAGCTGTCAAGAACGTGCGAGGGGAGTACTATCTGAACGGGCACTGGACAATTGACTTCAGCCGAGCACTGCATGTAGCTAGCACAGTTATGCACTATGACCGTGGCTCGGAGGGTGATCTGGCCCCAGAGCTCCTCCACGCCCGGGGTCCTACCACAGAACCTCTCGTCATTGAGGTAAGTGGCTGTGCCTGTCCCCCACTGATGCTCGTGCTCTCTCGCTTTGTGCAGTGGGAATGCATTGGTGGGGACCACATGGGGAAGACTGAAGAAGAGACAGGGTCCCCAGGGGGTTCTGGTTCTGTTGCCCAGAACGGAGCAGGGAAAGGCTTGATGTTGGCTTCCTGCCTATTCCCTTGAGCTCTGACTTTAAGGGAGTGGAGAGTCAAGACCAAATGTGGTTGGGTTGAGACAAGGACAGGCTCTAGGGCATTGCATGTTATAGCATGCTGCATGCCAGACAAGGGTACTTACCATTGCGGGACCAGCTGGAACTTCTGTCTCTGAGATGGATGAATGCACCCTTCTCTGAAAAATAGTGCTCTCTAGAGTAGCATACAAGGCGAGGAGAAAATGCGGAGTAGAGAATAAGTGCTCCTTGAATGGGAGGGAAGCAGGTCAGCTTGAACCCACAAACATGGTGGGAAAATGCTGTGAAGGGGAAAAGCACTGCTGCTATTTCCCTGACTTTATCCCATGCTTTTGCAGCTCATCAGCCAGGAGCCAAACCCAGGGGTACAGTATGAGTACTACCTGCCCATGCAAGGACAGGCCTCAGGTTACAGCTGGAGCTACGGTTCCTGGAGTGAGTGCAGCTCTGAGTGTGGAGGAGGTAAGAGGACAAGACCTGGTCTCTGGGCTGGTGTAGGGTTTATATCTACACCCTGAAGACAGTGTGACTGTGTGCTGCCCTCTGCAGCTGCTTCCCAGCAGTCTCCTGCTGGAAGACAGCGCAGGTGTCTGCAGGGGGCAGCTGAGGTTTTGTCAAGGGCGGGTCACAACAGGACTGTATTTTCCATGTCCTAGTCCTCAGACTTGTTACTAGGATCTGTTAAAGTTCTTCATAGGTAGTCTTTGTTTTATTTTGTTCTGTTTCAGTTCTTTATGTCCTTTTGAGGCCTTTTCAACCACATGAGAGGTCCTCTCCAAGCTGACCTGGCCCATATAACTGAGTCGCATCATTCCCCTCTACCATAGTCTGGAAGATTCCCTGTCTTCAGGGGGGCTGTCAGATCTCCTGGGGTGTCACATCATGTTCAATCACAAATTCTTCCATGAGTGAAGTTATGTTTTTTAAGCTAAAAAAAAAAAAAAAATCCCAAATATAAACCCAAAACCCCCTATCAAACAAAAAAATCCCTCCAGCTGAAAGTGTGTAGAGTTTCTATGAGCCTCTTCTGGTCTTCTGTGCTGATGGCCATTTCAAGAGCTTTTGTCATATTGTGGTTGTAGGAGCTGATATTGTCTTTGCTGAGCATTCTTATCCTGTAGGAAGCGTGAAGAGTTGTAAGTTTTTTCTCCAGTGTCCAGTCTTCACAAGACTGACCTTCTGGGTCTAACAGGAGGCCCTCAGCTCTGCTGCTGTATACTGCACACACCGTGCAGGGTTCCTTGATGAACAATGCATGGGTATGGCACTTCCCTCATGAGTCACAGTCCACTGAAACAACAGCAAAATGCCCCTCAGCTACATGGAACTATTCTATCTCTCTTGCCCTTCAGGTGGACTTATACTGTGGGGAGGCATCATTCGTACATATAGTGACAGACCAAGAACCGCACATGACTTTTCCAGCTTGGCGGGGGCAGGTGTGGATTCTGCATGACTTTAGAAACTTGTCTTGCCAACACCAGTGCATTTCAAACCTGGTCCTGGGTGGCTTGCATTGACCAAGATACTCTCTTGCTTCTCCTTTAGGTTTCCAGTCCCGCTTGGTGTTTTGTACCATAGACAATGAAATTTATCCAGACTATATGTGCAGGAATAAACCACAACCAGACAATAACAGGACATGTGGCCATCAGACTTGTCCCCAGACGAAACGGTAAGATTTCCTTTCCTCTTCTAGACTCTGACTTCTGCATTAGGTGATTTTGGAGCCTGGAAAAAGAATGACCCTCTTACTACTCCTTCCCACCAGCATGGTGCTCTCCAAGGAAATGTTTCACTTCTTAGAGAAAGCCCAAGACAAAGGATGGTGATGATAACATTGTGATGAGCATTTCTGTGTGCACCCGGCTTGATGTGTCCTATCTTCATTTTATAGACGCATTAAATTTGCTTTCCAGCATGTGATTGTGGAAGATAGTCTAGCCCATGTAGCAGATAGAAAACAGATTTTTTAGGTTTTGTTCTCTTCAACTGGAGCTGGCAAAAACAGAGGACTAGGTCAGAGCTGTTGTCATTTTTATGTCATTTCTGCATTCCCAGTGTCCTTGCTCTTAGAAAAGACTGAATCCTGGAATCTTCTTATTCTCCAGCATTTTCAAACCCCTTTACACAGCCGTTTGCACCCTGTCCCTTGCTGACGTAGCCTTGCAGTTGGTTTCACTTGAGCATCCAGATCCTTAACTGTGTATCTCACTGGGTGCAGCAGAGGCCTGTGAGAGTGCTGTTGTGTGTGAGGGGGCACTTGGAAACCCGGGAGCATTTCTGAATACATGGTAGCCTGTAGCTACTTGCTTTAAGTTCTTTAAATCCTTTGTTCTGTGTATAAAGGACTTCTTACATCTATCTGCCGCAAGCCTGGAGTCACAGTGGAGCACGGAGCTCTCAGATGAAGAGGTAACGAGGAGAAGGAGGTTGCAGAAAGCACAGAAGGCAGCTGCTCTCTTCTGGTCTCCACCTCGTTGCCCACAGAAGTCTGGGGATGTGGGGCTTTCCTCTGTGGCACTGATGGTAGCAGTGGGTGGTGCTTTGCTTTTGATTCTTGACAGTGAAAATGATGGTGGAGGGTGCTGGCTGGCAGCTTTGCTTACGTGGTTGTGCATGCTCCTGGTAACTTGGCTCTTATGGGACTGAGAAGGGGACAGGTTTTCTCATAGCTTTTGGCTACTTATCCTGATAATTGTTTTTTCTCTGGAATCAGGGTAGAGAGGTGAAGGGATGTTCTAGAAGATTTTTGTTTGGGTTATCAAGATAAATAAAAGAACAGAAAGGAAGAGAGAGCGTGATGGATTGGGAGGTTATAATATTGGCCAGGATCCCAGAGTGCCAAAGCAAAAGCCTCAGAGTTCCTCAAAAGCTCTTATTTGGCATGAGCCCTACAGAGAACTGCCTATATACTGTGATGAGTACAAGGATGTGACAGATACGATACTCACAATGTACACTGAGATATGAGAAGTAAAAAAGATAAAAAACAATACAGTTGTCCTTCAGCAAACTACTAATAGCTTAGGACTTGCAGTTCTTTGCCCTCTGATGATGGCCCCAGCCTTGTGGTTGACCTTGTCTTTCAAAGGAAATGAAACAAGTGTCAGACAAGGTGTCTTGACTCACAGTTGAAGGAAGCTGTAGGTGAGCCCATCCAGTTGATACAGCCTTTCTAAAACTGTACATTTGCTTTACAATAGGCGGAATGCAGTTTTGAGGGGATTTTTTTTATCCCCACTGGAGCTTCTGAAAAATCTTGGTCAATTAATTTTTGAGCCCTGCAACTACATTACTCTAAGTGGCTTCTACTTGCTGTAGTTGTTCCCTTTCCAAAGGGAACATCTTATTTTACAGCAAAAGTTCTTCAGTTTGGGGCTGATATTTACACCCTTGACAGGAAAGAAGGGTATCTTAAGGAGATGAACATGTCTTCTCTTGTCTGACTCTGCTGTGGAGTTTCTGGTAGGGTGTGAATGTGAATTGGCTGACTGAAACTCAGTTTAGGGGTGGTGAGGGCAGACCAGGGAAGCAGCTGGAAGGCTAAGGGAGAAAACATGAGCTACCTTCATGCCCTGGTTGGGGCTTACCTGACTGCAAGGGGAGGCAGCAGCTGACGAGCAGATCACCATGATGCTCCCCCTGCACCACCAGTGCCTTTAGACTGCGCAGCACGTTGGAGTCGGGAATGAAACATCATGTTGTCCCTGAAGCCAGGCCATGTAAGCTGTGCTCCCGGCTACCCGGGCAGTTCTGAGACACAGGAGTGCACAAGGGCAAGGATTTTAGCATCCAGATTGTTTTGTGAACATTTCCCCTTCCATTAGCAAGGGTGTATCATTTCTGTGACAGCTTCAGCAACCAAACACAGGACAAAATCTATTTAAAGTTTTTGAGGCTTTTTTGTGTGTGCTGCTGTTGGAGAATTTGGCCAATGGGAGGAATAAAACAGCTTTCTGCTGGCTGTCACTGAAAAGTTCACAAGCACTGCTGAGAGTGTCTGGCATGGTTTGCAGGCAGTGAGGTCTTGGCTTGGTTTTACTGTTTCTGATAATGGCTGGAGTGTGATGGGTCATTAGGCTGGTGTGGGTTGCTTTTCTTTTAGCTGATCTAGACTGGGTTGGGTTTGGGGTTTTTTTTTGGTTTTTTTTTTCTAATTTGGTGTTCCATTCCAGGCATGATACTTTTGCAAACATCAGGAGACCAAAAGCCACGGAGAGAAAACTTCCCCCTCTGGGAGAGCTCTGCACTACCAGAGGAATAAGTGTTTCATACTTGGGGATTTGTTTCTGGAATGGGACTCATGCTCTGCATTGCCAATTAAGCTGGGCAGCTTTCAGTCAAATGGGAACTCACCTCTGACTCTGTTCTGCAAAGGGACATTTCCCCTGTCTGATTACAGCCGTGACACGGTATTCACCTCTCCGGTGCCTTTGGGCAGTTTAGCTGGGCTTACATTTGTTTGCTTGATTCTGTGACCTGCAGGTGGAAAACGGGGGAGTGGGGATCCTGCTCAGCTACCTGCGGTGGGGGCACCCAAACTCGCTCCGTTTACTGCGTGGCATTCGACGGTCAGAGCTCCCAAGGGGTGGTGGATAATGCTGAGTGCATGGCCTTCGCACAGCAGCCTCGCAGCAGTCAGCCCTGCAACATGAGACAGTGTGCGACCTGGAGCACAGGGCCCTGGTCGGAGGTGAGTTTGCGCGTGGGAGGCAACTGCCTCTTGGCATATGTTGAAGGAGGATCTGCCAAAGCTTGGCGATAAAGACCCGGGCTCCTTTTCTAGGACTGTAAAAGGTGTGTGTCCCTGGATACGTGGTGTGCAGAGGTATAGGATTTGTCCCTGCACTCCTTTCCCCACTCCTTTATTTTTGTCAGATCCACCAGACATGGCACTGGCTGAGTTTCTGAGTCAGGCCTGGTGAAGGCGGAAGGCAGGCGTGAGAGCTGCTGTCCATCACCTGATGATGTGCAGTAACACTCCCTCCTCTGTAAAAAAGCATATTGCTGCCTCAGCATTACTAGCCCTGGGCAGCAGTACTAAAATCATAACAGTCGGTAAGCAAGATATTCTTCAAACACTGGTGACCTGCTGTTTGCTGTGTGTCAGTGCAGGGCTTCTCAGCACAGGGCTGCGTGGTGCTTTTTTGATGCCTGTGTGCGTTTATGTCTCTAGGAGAGGAAACAGTTCCAACTGTAAGTGCTCAGTGCTGGCAGCCAGACATTAAGAAGGCATCTTACATTCCAAGGACTTAGAAAGTAAAGGTAGTGTCTACTCAGTCCCTAAAGCACAAGTGAATTTTCCTCTTTTGAAAAAGAAGTGCACACTTGCAGGATTTGACTTACAGTCTTGTGGTGGTACTTTGTCTCAGTGGTGCAGCAGCATAAAATACAACTTTGAGGCATGATAACCTAGACTTGTAAAGTCCTTTCCCCCACCACCACATTCCCCTTTGTGAGATGTGAGGTGTGAATACTGAGATGACTTCAGGGTTGTGGAGTAAGAGCACCAAGTTTGGGGAAGGCACCAAGTGTCGTGTTCTTACAAACTGTTTCCTAAGTGATTCATTCTGGGGTTCTCAAAAGCAACTGTGTTTTGTGTACTCTCCGAGGTAAAGGTCGTGTTAGTAAATGAGTAGCTGAAACTCAGCTGGGAAGATCATCTGAAGTAATTCAGACTGTCCTCAAGTTAATGCTCTTTGAAAGAGACCTTGGTAATTCATGGAGAAGTAGGCTGGATTCCAGGAAACACCACTGTGAATTTAAGAGGACATTGAAAATGTCACAAACCAGTTACTAGTATAGAAGTTGTGTCACAGCTCCACACCATAAAAATGGAGCACAAGGCCTTCAGGCAGAAGACATGAGCAGTAGAAGAACCTAATGTTTTTATCTTCCCTTGAATTGTTTACTCATTCTCCATGCCTTCTTTGGTAGAGATCAAGAGAAATTATATGACTAGGCCAAAATCATCCAGTGAGCTTCAGATCTCCCAGATGCTATCTACCATATCTATCAGACGCTTTATTGTCTCTTCTACAACATAAACAACTACTCTGCTAACTCCTGTCCCTGAAGATTATTTTAATGATCGTTGGTTGTTTTAGGCAATCTCAGAGTGGTGCTCTGCCCTAATGTTAACCTGGAAATGCAAGGGCAAACCAGGTGCTTCCTTGTAATTGTTGGGCCCCTTTCTGCAGTGCTCAGCCAGCTGTGGGGAAGGGGTCCAGACCCGAACTGTCACCTGCAGAACGCAGCGGGGCTCTCAGGCTCAGGATTTCGCTTGCCTAATGGAGCCAAAACCATCGGCCACCCAGCCCTGCCTTAAGGAGAACTGCATCCAGGAAATCGGCTGGCACGTGGGAGACTGGGGCCTGGTGAGCATTGCACTTGCATGGTTCGGAAATAACTGACTATATTGCCGTGCTCCTCACAAAACAAGCTCTGATCCATACAGTCTGCACGTTGGCTGAAGCTGGGAGCATGTACTGCTTCATTACCAGTCCCTTGGCTCACAGTTGCGTTGTAATGGGCACTAGTAATGCTCCAGTTAATCTGCTGCCTGCTTTGTATGCAGCTGCTACAAAAATAAAACCTTTGATGGGGGGAATTATAGTTTCAGTGACAGTGGCAAAATGCAGCCAATAAACTGAAACAATCCACTCTTGCTTATTCCCAATTCTTTGCTCCATCGCAGTGAATAGCAGAACAGCTCTCTGGCTGAGCATGGCTTAGAGCTCCAGGCTTCAGGACTGGTCATTGGATTTGGTGATATGGTTTAAAGTATGTTTTTGTAATTGTTCAAATAAACTGTGCTTCAGCTAGATTAGTCTTTGTGGAGGGAGCCAGACTCTGTTCAACCTGGGAAAAGTGCTGGGGGGTGGGGGGGAGATAGGGGTAGATCCAATGCATCAGGTGACTTCCAAACACACTTTTTCCCTTCTGTGCTAGCCAGACCAACTTGTTCTGAGTTAAAATGTGTTAGATCTGGTTCTTCACAAGATATGGGCCAAGTTTTAATAACAGCTAAAGAAGTTGCATACCTTAATCTGATATTTCCTGGCCCCTGGCTTTCCAGTATCAGAAGGACTCCTACCTGAATCTGAGTAAGAGAAAGAAATATTCTCCCCATGTTTGTAGAACTTGCCATGAGCAGGTGGGTTACACAGATACCTCATTCTTTCCCCTCTCCTGAGCTGCTGCTCATTGATCCCTCTTCATCCACAGCTTCCAGTGAGAGCACCTCCAGTTAGCTGCTTACAAGAAAGCCACCAGTTTGTAAACTGTTGTTCTTGAGTGCATAGTTCAAAACTGACCCTCTCACAGCTGGTGGATCCCCAAGGTATTGAGGTGCCTTCGGGCCAGACTGGAACAATTCACTCCAGCTCCGTGTCACACCACTGTGGGTAACAGCAGATCATCTGGGTGTTGCAGGCTGAGCATGGCTCAGAGCCTAATGCTTCAGGGCTGGGTGCAACATTTGGCAAAATGATTTAAAGTATGGTTTTATAGTGGTTCAGATGAATCCAGCTGAAGTATTGCTTGATTTGTTGTGGTGGAGGAAGCTGTACTTGGCCTGCAGCTAATCACACAGCTGTTCCACACTTCTGGTCTGTGGGGTTTCTGCATTTGGCCTCTGCTGCCTGCTCACTTGCCTTGTCTCTGTGCCCAAGTGTTCGAAGAGCTGCAATTCAGGCATCCGGACACGCCAAGTCATCTGCGCTGATGGTGACTCGAAATTCTACAGTCCTGAGATGTGCAAAGCCATCCAGCCACAGAAACCAGCCACCCTGGGTAGCTGCAACATGCAGCCCTGCTACCTGCCACAGCGTGAGTGCTAGCATACCACAGCGTATTGCTGCATACCTAGCTTTTCCTAAGATGCTTTTGTTGAGGAGTAGAAATTCCCAGCTCCGCACCAGCTTATGTTCTCTGCCTGTCTCCGTTCTGTGTGTTTATGTTTTGTGCATATAACCATGGCATCTTGAGTCCCAGTACCTGTGCTGTCTGAAGTGTATGTAACAGCACTGCTGTGTGTTCATTTTGAATTCAGCATTCTGTGATGGCTCTGTCCCAGTGAGCGCTGCAGCCAGACCCCCCAACTCCCAGTCAATGTGGGCAGGCTCAGTAGCTAAAAACTATATAGCCAAGTCTCAGCCCTCTGTGGACCAGCTATAAAGGAGGCACAACTGCTCAGAAGATTTTGCTTGCTGTCTGTGCCTAGTCTTCATGCCAGAGCTGAAATGCTGACTTTTGTCTGCCTGCTCATCGCAGGTCGCTGTCCTGACAATCCAATCGAATCCAACTGCTGCTCAGCAGCTGTTCCAGGAGCAGAGAAACATTTTCATCAGCTTTAGTCTCCTGTTGGCTCCTGGATGCATTTGCAATTATTAGAACATATGGTTGGACTATCTGCACTTGTTTTGTCTGTGTCTCTATTTGCAGAGGTCCCCAGTATGCAGGACACTATGGGATACGATGTCACTCGCCAGTCCTTGCTGACACGTTACAACCCAAACAGCCCTGCCACAGGTTTGGAAAAATTTTGTTAGTTTGGGTTTTTAGTGATGGTGGACTTGAAACAGGGTGTGGTAAGGGAAAGGTTCCTCCTTTTCTTCCTTTCTCTTGTTCATTTCATGGGCTTCTAGAAATCTGTGGAGCCAGGGACAAAGTGTAGATTCTTTTACACGATAGTGAGTGGTATCTGAATCTGTCTATGCAGAAAAGACAGTACAGTATATAGATCCCAGGCTCTGGCAGCGTGACTTAAGTGCTGGCTGAGAGAAATGCTGCCCAAAGCAGATCATAGGAAGAAGAAAGACTCGTTTGAGGGGACTACAGTAATGTGGCAGGTGGTTTCTCATGGGACAACGGGAATAATAGTCAGGGCAGTGAGCAAAAGAAACTCAGGACAAATCCAGAAGAGTAGGCCAGAAGACACGTATTCAGGTGGAATCCTGATATGGAAAGCCTGCTCTGTAGCCTTGGACAGGTGAAAGAGAGCAGAGATGAGGAAAACTGACCAGATTTTGATGCTCACCTACATGCTTTAAGGAGTTCTTTCCCCAGGTTCTGGTGATGAAAGGGTGCTCCCTGGGAGCTCCACGATCCATAGTACCTCTGGGAATCACCATATCCCATCCACCAAGGACCACGGCATCAACTTGTTGCCTGTTCGCTGGGAATCCCACTCACGCTCATTGGGTTCCCATCAGCTCAGCTTCTCTCAGAACCCCACTGCAGGGACTGGCTCTCAGGACTGTCATCGGAGCCCACACGGCTGCTGTCCAGATGGGCACACTCCGGCTTCAGGCCCTTTGGGAAGAGGTTGCCCCTTCAGCACTTGTCACCGAAACAGGTAGCTGGAAGTAGACAGGCCTGAGCAGGGAGACATTGTCTTTCCTGGGGGTTACTGAAATCTACAGCCTGTGCCTGCTGAGCTGGGCAGGTCAGGTATTGCTGCAGCCCTTCTGCCTTCTGCCTGTAGGTATGGATGCTGTCCTGATGGAGTGTCCGCTGCCCAGGGTCCAAACAACCTGGGGTGCCCACAATATTATCGTGACATTCAAGTAAGCAGAAATCAGCCCACTGCAGCTGCTCCAACAGTAAGTACAAACCCCCCTTTGTGTTTTAGCCGTCCATCAGATACAAAGATTCAGATTTGACATCAGATTGTGGGTTTCTGTTGTGCTTAATGTCTGCCAGTAATGCTGCAGACCAATACTCCATGCATTGAATCAAGCCCTTTGGCCTATGTTGCTCCTGTTCATTCTGTGGCCTCCACCTGTGATCCTCTGTAAGGAGGAGGCAGAGTGGGTGGTTGGGAGATGTCTGAGAAGTAGAACATCATTATATGTAGAACTGATTGAATAATCCTGAGTAATCAAATTTCTGTCAGTTGGAAACTTGCGATCCAATTTCTAGGAGGGAAAAATGGGGAAAACATGTCCACTATTCATTGCCTTTGTCAACTCTGCAGATTAATTGAGAGCAAAATAGCCAGGGAGGTAATTCCTCTTGTAGCTTGGGGTGCTTGATGGGGCCAGCTGAAAAAACTGGCCTGCTGCTGGGCTGGTTAGGTCTGTCTTGCAGAGAATGCAGCGCTGGCTCCATGGCTGACAGCCAAGTTTCCCACCCCTTCCCAGCACAAAAGCCTCTAGGAGGCAAACAAACAAATAGTGGTTCCTCTAACAGCTGGCCTTCTGCAGCCGACAGCTTGGACGCGGTGCCTTGCATGTGCTACTGTCCTCATGTATGCATCATAACTTTTGGCTTTCAATTCCTGTCTCTAAGGCAAGCCAAGCCTTGTCTCAGCAGCACCCCTCGGGCGAGTGCCGCAGTTCCATGTACGGCTGCTGTTTTGACAATGTAGCTTCAGCTTCGGGTCCTCAAGGGGAAGGATGTCTCAATAAGCCCAACTACCGTAAGTGATGCTTTGGCTTCTCGGTTTAGAAACATAGGAAGAGTCCTACAGAATCCAGTGGTGTATGGAAGCTTCCTGTGTAGTGGCTCTGCTCTCTGTAAAATGTAGTAAATTGTCTCTTTGAAAAGAAATTCTGCCTGGTGGCTGGGGCAGGGGAAGCTTGGAGGGAGTGTAGAAGAGCAGCCAGATGGTTCAGTTTTGTCAGCTACCTCAGATATTATTATTGTCCTCTGCTGGTAGTTGGACAGAAGTGTGTTTGTGTGATCTCTGTCAGTCTGTAGGACTTCTGGAGAGCTGTTTTCCCCTGAGAAGACACCCTGATGCAACCTGGAGTGCTCCACATTAGTTACCTGGGTTTAGGAGAAGTACGAGGAGTGGCCTCTCTGAGGAATCAGTGCTGTGCTTAGCCTTTAGACAGCCCATGGACAGGGGAGATGAGAGCTATAGCTAAGGATGGATGTTTCAGCCAGCGGAATTCAATACAGTGCCTGCTGTAGTATGAGGGCACTGGAGCTGCTGGGCAGAAGCATCTCTGCTCCTTCAGTTCCCAGCTGTATCCTCTGCAGGCACGTTGCTGCTGCATTGCCTTGCCTTTTTGCTGCAGCACAGAGATTGCTTGGTGGCCAGCCCTGTGGGGCTGCCTTGGGGAAAGGGAAAGCTCTCTGGATCCTCTCTGCTCAACCACAGCTCAGTGAAGGACCCCTCAGTCAGACCCCTGCATTCGGTGTTTGTCAGCATGTGGCTGTGATACCTGTGACTCGGAGGACAGGGCTCGGTTTGTAGACACACTGGGCTGTGTTCCTCTTTTATGAGTGTGTGGAGGGGTATTCTGTCATGCATGAGGTTTCAGAAATGGGTCTAATCCCCTTGCTTTGTGGGCTGAAAATGTACAAATGGCAGCCACATGTCCCTTGCAGGAGAGGAAGCCCCAGCGCTAACCTTGCAGCTGCACAATCCCCCAAGAAAGGCCATAAAGCGTCTGTCTAGTATCTAGATTCAGAAGTGTCTCTGGGGCTGGTTCTCCTTCCACCAGTGGCAAAACTGGGGTGGAAAGAGACATGTGAGCAGCTGCCCAATTTCAAAGCAGAGCTGGGTGCAAAACTCAGATGTCCGCCTTTCCCATCTGCCCTTTGCCCACAAGGCCCATCAGATCATCTAGGTAGGTGGCTTGAAGCACCTGGACCTTTGTGCTCCATGACCCTCACATCTCCCTCTGTTCTGCTCTCTTTGGTAGCATATCCTGTCATATGCCTGCTGCCCAGTGCCCACGGCCCCTGCACAAACTGGACCACTCGCTGGTACTTTGTGACTGTCGTTGGCAAGTGCAACCGGTTTTGGTACGGTGGCTGTCACGGCAATAAAAACAGCTTTGCCTCAGAGGAGGAGTGCATGAGAGCGTGCCACAACTCTGGGGGGGTCAGTCCTCTTGGGCACCAGCCCTCTTCTGGCACAGGAGCTCTGCAACGCCAGCATGCTGGCTCCCACTCTCGTACAGGGGATGCTCAGGGTCAGCAGCGGCCACCCCTGAGAGAGTCTGCAAGTCACAGCCAAGAAGGAAGAGCCTATGGGGCTTCACACCCCACGCAAGATGGCCACAGACAGGACAGCTGGAGAAGCGAGGTGCTGCCAGAGTCTTTGCCAAGGACTGGTGTGCTGGAGAGCCAGAGCTGGGTCACCCAGAAAAGCAGATTGGAGAGCCTGAGCCAGCTGCACTTGTGGGAAACAGCAGTGCCTGGGCCCTCAGAGAGGCAGAGTAGCAGTGGCCAGCAGGTGCTGCCCCATGAAGGCAAGCAGTGGCATAAGGCTTTTGGAGCAGATGTTTCCATGATGGAAGGATTTGGGCACCAGGTGTCTGCAGACTCGTTCCCAGCACGGTCTCTGCACAGGTGATGATTTTTTTTTCCTGTTCTGCCAGCTCATTGTGAAGCATCAGTTCAGTTTCCACTTGAGTGAAAGTGTTGCCCCCGCCAGGACCAGCTAACTGGGAATACCATGCAATGGATTGGCTATACATGTGGCCCTTTGGTAAATCAAGTTGTTTGGGCCCTGGAGTTATCTGCTGTCTTTTTACTTGCACTCTTCCTGCTCTCTGACAGCACTGGAAGTACGGTGCTAGAAAAGACTGCAGGATCCTGGGGTCTTTGGGAGGCATTCTTTAGCACTGCATGGAGTAGCAGTGAGTTGTTCTAGGGAAAACTTTTAAGATGCAGAGTTGGGGTCAGGATCCAGACAGCATCACCCAGAAAATCAGGAGTGTGTAGAACTAGATCTAAATTTATCTGTGCTGGATCTGTGTCTGTCTGCTGAGCTGAACCTAGTTCCTTCATGAGAGGGGCTGTAGAACTCTCCTCTCTTCCTGGAGATATTGTAGCATTCAGTCTGTCCAGAGAAGCCTTTGCCACGTAGAAGAGGGCTCCCCACACATTGCCTGGTGCATCTGCTCAGAGCTGAATGGGCAGCAGGTCCTGCTTGGCCCTGTGGTTGTGACTCATCCAGAGTCACATCAGAGTAGCCAGAAGAGAGGAGGGCAGCAGAGGTGCCAATGGAATCACTTTCTCTTTCAGAGCCTTCCTGGAGGAAGCCAAGCCCTCTCTTGTGACAGCGGTCATGGGAGAAAACATCCAGCTGGTCTGCAAAACAGGCCTGTCCCCCTTCTCCAGAGTGGAGTGGATGAAGGATGGCCGACGGGTCTCCTCTGACAGGTGAGCTCAGCTCCCTTCATTGTAGAGCAGATGGGCTCCTTGCTGGGCAGTGTGTCAAATATGCTTGTCCACTTTCTTTGTAATCTTGCTGTTAATATTCTTAAAAAAAAAAAAAAGAATAAATAAGCAAGCACATGTATTCATCTAAGAGCATGAACTGTCCACCTGGTCCGTGCACAGCAGAAACAGATACAGTCTGCAGTAGTATTGGCTTATTATGGGGCAGAACAGATGCTGACCCATAATAAGACACTGGTGGAAGCTGACATGTGGGTAGAGATACAGAAAAATGTTGTCTTTGTTGGATTCATCTTGGGGTAGCACCAAGTCAGTAGTCCAGGGTGAAGCTTGTAACCAAATAACTCAGAATACCTCTGGCTGGAAGTTTCTGGCTCTCCCATCTGAGATATGATTTTTTTAAAAAAAACTACTTTTAAAGCCTCTTTTTCCTGGGAAGTCTGTTTCCAGCAACAGTTTGGAGCCAGACAGTCACTTTGTGTTATGAAATCACAGTAAAGAAAAGCCCAGTTCTGCTTTTCTGTTTGCAGATGACTGCTGGGGCTCAAGCTCCTGCCTGGAAGGGCAGTTTGCCTCCTCGTGGGAGAGGGTTCCTGAAAGCAGTTCCCTGTTTTCCCATCTCAGTTTCCTCTCTGTTCCTGACCTCCTTTCTGCTGCAGTTATTTCCCCTGCCTGTGACCCCTCTGTGGTCAACAGGGTTTTGTTTTTTCCTAAGCAAGGGAGAGCACTACATGGTGATGGTTTCTGTAACATCAGCACGGAGGGCTGCTCTGCTTTGGCCAGTTGCTGTCCACAGCCAGGCAGAGGCAATTTATTCTTGCTCCTGTTGCAGGCACACCTACCAGTCTGACAGCTCCTTAGTGATCAGCCACATCAAGCTGGAGGATGCCGGGACTTACACATGCCTCATTTCTAACGGGAGGACAGAGAGCCGACAGATTCGGTTACAGATCAGAGGTGACTTATCTTCCACTTAAGACCAAAGATGTACCTCAGGGCTCCTTGTTAACGGTTATTGACAACAGCAGCAATAAAGCCAGCTGCAGGAGCAAACTTCCTCTGCTGCCACACTGTGCTAGCAGTGTTGCCTTCACTCCATGGCAATGGTGTCCCAAGAGCAAGTCAAAGCAGTTGGTCTCCCCCGCTGTAGGGGTGCCAAGAGGGAGCGTAGAAGCAGCTGGGCTTTTGGTGTTACCTCATGATAAAGCCTTAGCCCTAAAGCACTTCCCCTGCAGTGCCGCCCCATAACCGGAGTTGTGGCTTGGCTGTAACCTGTCCTATTTCCAGCACAATGAGCATGTCTTCCTCCCTGAGAGCTATCATCTACCTCCTTGACCCAGAAAGGATGCTCCAGAAGAGGGCTTTTCGGCACTTTCTTGGGTCTTCCATCTCATACTGTAATGTGACCAGTCTGCCATAGCTGTATGTGGTGGTGCATTTATGGTTTGTGTTTTACCTGAACAGGTCATGCTGGGTAACAGATTCCCTATTCTGAAAAATGTGCCTTATTTAAGAAACAAAAATAAAAAATTACGAAAGACCAGTCTCAAAAGATGGGCCAGCGAGGCACCCTGTGGCCTTCAATCTCTGAAGTGTGCTTTGTCACAGCAATGGCACATGGGGCAGAAGGCATTGTGGCCTAAGGGATGCTGCAACACGTTCATTGACAGAGAAAGGCGTCTAAATTTGCTTGCCTGCAGGTCTATGACTCTCATTAGTAGACAGCGCAGGCTCACTGCACTAGTCAGCCAGAAAGCAGATGGCTGAAGGGCTCTTTGGCTCCAGTTCAGCAAGCTCTCGCAAGCTCATAGAAACCCTACGCAAGAGGTCACAGTAAGAAGGGTCCTTTTATTCACATATGGCATTTTGTTTTGAATAGAGTACCAGAGCACTGTTCTGGCAGAGGGTGAGAGAGGTCGGGTCCTTCACAAGGAAAATCAGCAGCATCGAGAGCTCTCCAGAGGCAGGAAGGTTGTACAGGCAGCTGGTTCCTCTGTGCATCAGCAATCCACATACAGGTAAGTTCACATACAGCAACAGTTTGTCCACCATGTCCAGCTGATGAACCATATGGCATCTCTTCATGTAGAAAAGCTGAAGATTGGAAAGGTCCTGGGTCAGCTGTTCTGGGGCACGGTTGGGAAGCAAGCACTACCAAGCTGCTGACAACAGGAATGGGCGAAGATCCCAGTCACAAACTGTCTTCTGTCCTCCCCAAGGGTCTCTTGAAAGAAGCATATTCAGAGCAAAGACGCAAAGGGAGGCTGACAGCAAACCAGCTAGGTTCACATGAAAGTATCAGGGGCAGCAGCCTTAGCTGTTCAACTTAATGGAGGCAGAAAGAGAAACCTGTTCTGGAAGAAAGCAAAGCAAATAGGAAGTGCTTAACTAGCACAAAATAGACATATCTATATTTTAAAAAGCTCCAGTTACTTTAGCCCTCACCCATTTATTTTAAATACTTTGTGAACAAACCACTTTGGCTCAAAACTATCTCCTCATGTACTGGGTGACATATTTTGTAGCTTCTTGCATGTTTCTTGTCCCACAGAAATAAAAGGGTACAAATTATTTTTGCTTTAAATGCAGCATGTTGGGGCTCCAGATTAAATGTGACCATGATATGATCCCTCCCTCCCTTTGAGTTTACAACCTAAAACCCAGCCACTTTGCTGAACTCTGCGGCAACCTCCTTGGCTGCTTCTGCCTAAAAGCAGAAAGAAGTGATTCATTGAATTACGAGCATCAAATTAAGGCTCTTTGGTTTTGTTTTTTGAGATCAAGAATTCAGGTCAGAGAATGGGGGTGAGGGAGATGATGTTTTATTTGACTCTGGGAACATAATGGTTTAGTTCCCTTCTAAACTGGTGTTTAGCTGTAGTTACAAGACAGCAAAGAGCAGGAGACGAGTGGTGTGAGAGCCTGACCTCAACCTTTCTGCTCCATGAAGTGGATGGCCAGCTCCTGGGCCTTGCGTGCAGTCAGGAGATTGCAATGGGCTCTTCACACCCCCAAAAAGTATCTGCTCATTTTTGTGTGCCAGACAAAGCACCTCGGGGGAAGGTTGCTTGGTGCCTTGTTCAGGACTTTGTGCCGTTTGCCATGTGCTCGTGCTGTTGACACTTCCTAGGCTGTTATCCAAGGGATGCGGTAAGAAACAGGGTTGCTGTCTCTAAAGGGTCAAGCTGGCTGGCAGGAGCGCAGCACCAAGCTGCGCTGAACTGGAGCAGGATTTGATGGAGGCTGCTCTTTTCTGAATGTTGTGAGTGACTGTTGGTAATGGCAAGTATCAGAGCTCTGACGGGAGCGCAGAGACCACCCTCTCCCATTGGAGGCAAAAAATAAAGCTTATGATTAAAAAAGCCTTGTGCTGAAGGTCAAATGCTGAATGGTGAAGTTTCTGCATCTCTTGCTGTGCTTGTGGACTTTGCAGATTGAGAATGGATAAGAGCGAGCCCTCAGTAGTGGAGGCCAATGTCGGGGAGAGAGTCAGACTGCCCTGCACAGCGGAAGCATCGCCGGCTCTCACCATTGAGTGGCAGAAAGATGGGCAGCCCCTCTCCTCTCCCAGGTGAGATCCCAGGTGGCTCCACCATACGCACAGGCAGGTTCACGTGGAGGAGAGCCTCTGCCTTGCCTTCCCTTGCGTTGCCTTCCCTGTCTCCTCCCTGAAAGAATGGCGCTGCTGGCCGTGCAGCTAGGGCCTGTCCTGCTTTATGCTGGCCAGCTTCCTCCGTTAGTGCCAGACCGTGCTGCCTGACTGCCTCACTTGCAGATCAAAGTTTGAACACTGAACCCTCCAGTGAGCAGCTGTGATATAGCGTCTACAAGTGAGCCAAAGCTGAAATTTGTTCATCTACGTGATTAGCAGAAAGAGAACACACAGCAAGCAAATTTGCCAAAACCCAGCTGGTTTGTGAGCCAGGGTGGAGGTTCACAGCAAAGAGAGAGATCAGGGTGCCTGCAGTGAACTTCCACAGCTACTGGTGCTATTCCTCTGCAGCTCCCCTCACCCTCTACTCCCAGAAGCCTGCTCTAGCAGCAAGCTTTTCAGAGTCTACAGCACTAGTGCTGGGATTTGAGGACCAGGGCTTGCATTGCAGGTTGAACTGAGCTGTTGCTAAACCTTTGCTCAGTGTTACTACAAAGTTGTGCACGAGGCTCAGCTTCAGCTCTGGTGGCTGGAGTCCCATCCTGACCCAAGCACAGGCTGAGAGGCTTTCTGATTTTGTTCCCCAGACACAGGCAGCAGTCAGATGGGGCCCTGGTGATCAGCCGGGTCAGCTCTGAAGACGTTGGCTTCTTTACCTGCATTGCCTCAAATGGACGTGACCAGGACCAGCGCCAGGTCCTGTTCCGACCTCTAGGTACTGGATGGGTGGAGGCATGCATGGCATGTCTGTACACACACGTGTGCACGCACAAGCGGGAAATGGGAGGGCTGGGCAGTGTGGGTTTCTTGTCTGGCCGTGCTTCTTGCCTTCACGCTTAATGTTTAACAGGCAGCTTGGAGGCAAGGGAAGCATGAGTTGGTTTACTCAATGGTAACCTGTGTGTTTCTAGTAGAATGTGGTGCTCCAGGCAGCCGGGGAGAGGCACTAATAGCACAGTAAGAGTGATTCTCAGGACCTTGTTTCTGGGACACTGGTGTGGAATGGGTAGAGGAGCAAGAGGAACTAAGGAGATGGTTCTTCTGTGCACGTGATGTGTTTGTGTCCAGCTGAAGGAAAAAATCTTCAAAGCCTCTGCTACTTGCCCTTGCTTGGGCCAAAGCCCTTAGGAAATCCACATTGCCCATAACAACAGCGTCATGGCTTCAAACGTGCTGTTTCAAGGCCTAGGGGCTCATAGCTAATCATAGTGTATGCTGGACTTGTCCTGTGAGGGAATGCTCCTACTACCAGTGGCAGCATGGCATTGTCTTCCTGCTAGCGATGATTTCCCATCTGGTCTAGGAGAGCTGAGGATCACCGGTCTTCTGCCAAGCATCATGGTACCTGAGGGAGGAACTGCTCAGCTTCATTGTACAGTGACTGGCAACAATGTGAATATAAGGTGGTCAAGGTGAGCAAAAATGGGACAGGACTTCCCTTCTCTTCCTGAACCTCATCACTTACTCTCCAAATAATCATGCAGGATGCCTGCCAGGTAAGAGAGACACCCACAGTTCTCAGCCCTCACCTACCCTTTCCTAATCAACTTGCCTGTTACCCTAAAAATCCTGGGCAAGATCCCTGTGTGGTGTACAGGTCACCAAGTTCATGTTCCACCCAAATGTGGAGGAAAGTAGACTTTAAGTTAAGATTTCCTGGAGTTCAGAAGGACTCCATGCTGGAAAGCTAGTGACATTACGACAGCAAAAACTAAAATGAGTAACTGGAGGAAAACCTTAAGTTGGCCTTTATAAAACTCTCTCTGCCTAACCCTAACAAACGTTTTAGCCCCTACAATAACAGCAACTCTTCTCCCAGCCTCTGGGTGCGACAGTTCTGTCCCTCTACTGTCAAGTGGGAGCAAAGGATGATTTAAAGTGTTTTCATAAAGGTAAAGGAAAAGCTGCGTCCTCTTCTCTTGATGACTTACAGTGAAACTCTGAATTTTTGCAAGTGTTTGGTAGGTATTTTTTTTCCTCTATTTGAAAAAAATCAGTTCTTGTTTGGAGCCTTCTTGCAAAGGATCCAGAAAGATGGATTGATAATTGTTTAAATCACTCTACTCCAAGGGGTAGTAGGACTGAAGTGGGCCATCTCACAAAGAGAGCTTTTCTTCCATGTATAAGTTTGGTATTCGAGTTAACAAAATGGTGCAAGTTTCAGAGTCTGAATGAAACCCTTTTCAGTGAAACATTTCATTTCCTTGGTAACTGGGAGTTCATAATTCAGGCAGTTTTCCTGCCGGGGACAGAGTATTCCAGGAGGAACAGAACAGACACAATCTTGCTGGTATTTTAAACGTGTTTTGTTGGGTTTTTTTTAAACAAACTTTCAAGGGAGAGGAAAGAGGGCACATTGCTCACTACCACCCCATATGTTCCTCAAGCAATATGCGCTGCTATCAATGCCAGCCAAACAAGCGCTGCCAGACCACAACCTGGAGAGAGGGAAAGGCACCCTGGATTTTCTCTTAGTTCCTCAAACCTCAAAAATGTCTAATAGCGGAAAGGGCAACGTCTTTATACAGAGCACACAGTGAGCTACCTCCCACGCGGACAGTGGGCTAACGGATGCAGACTCACTCGGGCTCGTGTTACTACCCGATTGTGGAGCCAGGTTGTAGTGAAATAAGATTTCTTCTTCCTTCCTGCTGAATTTGTAAAAATTCACCCTTTTCAGAGAGCGTCACTTCCCAAAGAGCACAGAGAGCTCCTGAGCCCCCATGGGTGGGAATAGTGGTACAAAATGTTTTTCGCCACAGGAACGGAGTCCCCATGCGGGCAGATGGCCACCACATCCACCTGTCCCAGGATGGCAGCCTGATCATAAGCAACGTTCAGGAGGCCGATGAGGGATCCTACACGTGCAGTGCCTACAGCAACAGCAACTCCGTCAGTGCCAGCACGGAGGTGAAAGTGCTGAGGAGCAGGCCTAGCCGTGAGTACAGCCTGTCCTTCCTGCTTCGCCCGGCACAGCGCCTGCCATCTTATAAGTGTGCCCATTGCGAGTGCCCATCCACCACCAACCTCTGCCTTTGGGGAGCAGCTGGAGCCCCTGGGTTGTGCTACCCCAGGAGCCCTGCTTTCCCCGGGCAGAAAAGCGGGACAGTGGAACACGCCTAATTCACTAAACGCTGGGAGCCTAATTCACTTCCTGAGGCCAAAATGCCACAGTTGGTTGACCAAATAGTTGGCTGCAAGATTCATATTTGGACTCCAGACACCATCCAGCTGGCTTTACGAAGGGTGTAGAGTGATGTCTCCTCAGGAGATCAGCCCCAGAAACTGCCTTCTCCTCCTGCATCTCACTGGAGGTGTCAGTTTCTCTCTCATCCTTTATGTTGGACTAAATTTAAAACAATCCCCTCAGAACTGGCAGGGTGGAGAAAGCAGGAACGTGCTGTGTCTTTTGGGAGGGAAACGAAACCTGAGGATAAGCCCTGGCAGTGTATTTACAGCTGCTTCCCCTTTTGCTTGGCTGCAGCGACCGTGAATCACGTTGTGGACCTGAGCAGAGAGTGCGTGGACCAGCCGCACCTGGCCAACTGCGACCTGATCCTGCAGGCCCAGCTCTGCAGTAACGAATACTACTCCAGCTTCTGCTGCGCCAGCTGCTCTCGCTACCAACCGCAGGCCAGCCCTCCCCGTCACCGCGGCTGACGGGCACCTTCGCGGCCGCATGAAAGTACAGGTGACCGATTACAAGACTGGAGGTCTGAACTCTGTCCTCTTACTGCATGAAACCGTTCTGGGAGCTCTGCCTTGCTGGGAAGCTCAAGAGGATGAATTGAACAGAGTGTAGTGGGTGTAACTACACTTCGAAGGTGGGAGACCCGGCACCCTCAAGTTTATTGCAAACTTGGTTTTCCTCCCTCTGTATGCCTTGCTGTAGCTAATCCATGTCTTCACTTAAGGGTAGTTGATGTCATTTGCAGAACAAGACAACACTGGGAATGTAGGGATGCTGTGACTTTAAAAAAGGAGATAACCAGCAGGAAACAGGGAGAGACCAATTCTTCAGACAAGCATGAGAGAGAAATGCTTTAAAAAAAAGAAAAATCATCTCTGAAGTGTTTGAAGAAGGGCCTGGACTATCTTGACCAAAGCACTAATGAGCGATGAACATTTGTAATCCTGGGGAGCACTTTCCATCTAAATGCAAAAGACTCTGGCCATGAGAAACAGCTTGATGCATGTAAAATTAGCATTCAGGTCCCATGAGATTACTAGCTCTAGGGATGCAGCTGTAATGTCACATTACTGTAGCTGTTTTATTCCAGTTGACCTTAGACAAATTTCTTGCTGAGACAGTTTGATTTCTACTTGACTAATCAGCTTTGGAGTGAAATGCAGAAGCAGTGCTTCCCAGAAAGCTTAAAACAAAATAGAAGAATACTTTTAGCCCTTTCTGAATGTTAGGGGTAATTTAGATGAATATACCAACACTGTTATTTGCTCTGAGATGCTGCAGTTTAAATATCACTCACTCTAGGAAGGCTCAGCAGATAATTTTAATTATTTTTTTTTTTCTGAGCCAGAACTGTGCTGTTGACTTTATTGCAAGGCTGGGCTTGGTGGTAGCGTTGTTCTGGGTTTCAGCTTGGGGAGGCAAATAATATACACACAGAAAATGTAGGGGCATTTGACTTACCAGACTAAACCTCCCAATGATCTGCTCTGGTCTCCGTTAACTCCAGGAAAGCCTGGCTCTGCGTGTGGCCTGGGCTGATTCCTGCTGCTAGGGGCTAACAAGTGAGGAAGGACTTCCAGGTGCAGAGCAGCCAGAGCTGAAAAGCAGCCCTCGGTTCACCACTAATGCTGGGAGGGCAGGCAGCATGCCTGGGGGTGCTGAAGGAGAAATTTTCAGGCATTTAGGGCGAGTGTGTGAGGAGGTGAAATTTTACACTGATTTCTTAAACCAGAGAAGACCCTTGGGTGTCGTCAGTATCTCAAAATGGAATTATAACTTCTGAACAAAAGTATTTTTTTTACAGCCTCCAGGGTAGTGTTGTGCCCTAGCATCAGCTGTAGTGGTCCCCCTGTTCCTCACTCCAAACGCCCTGCTGTGATGTGGATGGGTTAATCATATGAATTAGCACCATCACCCATTTATTATTTGCATAGCTGTAGCTATAAACTAGTAGACTGGTGTGTAGTGTTGATGTTTTGGTGGGGGGGGGTGTGTGTGGAAGATTGGCTTTTTTTCCTCTTTTTTTTT
>VXBL01010049.1:133713-198056 GCA_013400195.1 Aramus guarauna
AAAAAAGGGGGGGGGGGGGAATAAAGCTTTCACAGACAGCACTTCTACCACCAACATTTATTTCTGTTAAAGCAGATTATAAATCATCAGTACAAATATATATAACTTACATTTGCTTGTAAGGCCAAAGTTTAAAAGTAAAGTTAAAATGAGATGGTTTTCACAAGTCACCAGAGGCAGAACCTGGACCAGCTGCAGCCTTAACCACAAGGTTTCACAAATCAGTGGGAAAAAAATAAAACTGAAGTTAAAAACCTCTAAGATCTATTGACAGACAAACATAAAATGGTGTCCCAGGTAGCCCCAGGATGTAGATATGATTACAGTAAGTTGTCACAGTAGTGTTAGAACCAATAGATTAAGACAAAGAAACTGCAGCAATACATGAAAGGAAAAAAACTCATACTATATATAATATGTAGCTTGATGCCAATAAAAAACCAGTACATTTCCCCCATGGTTTTCAAACCATGACAATACTGTTCTTTAATTTTCTTTATTTAAAACTACGATATAATGACTTATTGGTTGTGATTGTTGTTGCAATATGCTACTTACAATGAACAGATACAAGAACAAGCTAGAGCCCCTTTTTCCGCCCCCCAATATTACTTACAATAAGAATCAGAGATAAATCAATCTTATGTACAATTTCTTACATCCAACCCCCTTTTTTAACCTTTGGCAAGATTACTTACAACTCATACAGCTTTTAATATCCAACTATTTAAAATATTCTAAATGCATAAAAATAAAGATTTTGGCTTTACTTTATTCTTTACATATAATATTCACTTTGTTACTCAAAATGGAAGCTCAACTTTCTCCACAAACCTAGCTTTTGCTAAGCAGGTGACAATCTCCCACCCACATCCAACCCCCACCCCACCCCATTTTTTTCCCTGAGGGGGAACATCCAGGACTGGCAGGGCATCAGAAGGACACAAGTACCAAATCTGCTTTCCTTTCTGTGAGATAAGTGATGGTTCTGCAGAACATGCTTCAGGACTGGGTGCCTTTCTTTGCTCTGTTTGACTTCCAGCTTTCCAAGTGAGGAGGGATGCAGATTGGGGTGGCTCCAGGGTTCCTTCTAAGAACTGCACATTAAATTCTCTGTATGTTTATATCGTCCCCATAATTGCTCCCTCTTTCTAACTCATTTTGTTTGAAGGGACCTTTGGGATTATCAAAGCAAACTGATCAGAAACAGTCCCCTCTGCTCCCTTTATCCCTCTATTCTAATGTACAATTTATCCACTGCCCCCGCCCCCCCCGACCACTTAAAGTTCAATCTCAAATGTCTTCTGTAAATCACTGGAGAAGGGGTTAGTTGGAGAGGGATTAGTGCGCTGCTTTGCCTTGCTCTCCAGTGCTGCCCACTGTGCTTCAAATGGGTCTACCTGAGGAGCAGCTGCGGGAGGCTGCGAATGCTTGTCCTCTGCAGCCCATTTGCCGCCCTCAACTCCGTTGAAAGCTGCAGAGCCGTTGTGCTGCGCAGGTGGATTGAAGAAAGGGCTGGTCGTAGCGCTGTTGCTTTCATACTGAGAGAACGTCTGCTGTTTGACAAGGCTGGGTGACTGATGCGGATGGGCTGCTGGAGTGTGACTGGCAGTGCCGAAGACATTGGCTACCATCTGGGAAGGTGTGATTCCGACCACAGGTACGCTTGGGGCGGCGTAGGTCATCCCGTTTGCTACAGCATAGGGCTGAGCTGAAATAAATGCTGGCTGCATGGGCGGTACCACACCCACTGGCACAGGCTGGGGCGCAATGAAGGTGCTGACTGGGAAGGCTGGTGCTGACTGGGAAGCTACTGGAGGAGGCTGCAGTAGTGGCTGTGGGGCTGGCTGTGGGGCCGGCTGTGGGGCCGGTGCTGGGGCTGGCTGCTGTTGGGCTCTGACAGTCTTTGAGACCTCTTCCAACCAGCGGTCTGCCTCTGAGGGAGTACGTCTGTGATTTCCTTGGAAGAGACTTGGTGAGGCTGCACCTGAAGAGGTGCTGCTCCATTCAGTGCCTGCGAAGGAAAGCATGGGGCAGTCGTTAATATTTCCACTCCTCGCCCCTTTTATCAGTTAGAAAGGCTGGAGGATGTACACAAGGACAGACAGACCTCCTCCCTCCACAGCTGAAAGACTGCTACCAACACTGGAAGTGTCTTTGTGCACCCACTGTCCTGGTCTGTTATAGGAAGACATCGGTCAAGGAGTAGAGTTTCTTCACTAAAATGCAGATTTCTTTCTTTTTCTTCATAGCAGACGTCTGAGACTTTAAGGCATGCAGGAGAGCTGCCGCCTGCGCTCATAACGTAGTGGCAATGATCTAGTCCGTAGCCACCAATTCCTCTAACCGAGGAGTGTTAGTTTCTGAATGTACAGCTCAGGACTGGGGGACTGTTAGAGCGCAGAGCTATGAGAAACTCTTTTTAAGACTCATTTGCTCTGTTTCCTAAATTAAGGCTTTGCCCTCTAAAGGACAGTAATGCAATGGTACTGTGGGTTTGAGACAACATTCATTTTTCTGTCCCATACACATTGAAGTGTGACTACTCACTCCAATATACATGAACATTTAAGGCAATACATCTAATCAAACTTACTATACGATATGTAAACTGTACTTACTATGACTCCTTTATATTCTTCCTCCATCTCCACTTGCTCTTCCCTTACTCTTTTCCTATATAACTCAGGCTATCAACCCCTTAAACTCTTTTGCAATGTTCAACACTCAGCATTCTAGACTTTTCTTCTATAAAATCAGCTCTGATTTTAACTCATTTTTGTTCAATGATTTAAAAAAAAAAAAAGTCACCATCATTTCATTCCTCCCACAGTTTCAAAACTATCTCCCACCAGCCACATTCTGGTTTTCCCTCTCCCTACAGTTTCAAATTCTCTTTCCCTCCCATAGGGCCTTGCCAGGTTTCCGATGTGATAAGAAAAGCAACTAGGGACGCTAGAGATGGCTCTGCAATTTGTGTGCTATTTGGGGTTTGGAGAAGTGGAAAACCATTACTACTCAGCAGTCTTCATTCAGCCTGATCTAGTTAAACGCCATCTAAAGATCAGTTTGCTGTTGTTTTTACAGTGGGAACTGCTGGAGGCAGAGCTTAGGGGCTCTCTCTTATGGGGCAAAACTTACTGAAAATGGGTCTGGTACTCTTACAAGGCCAAGCAGAACCCACTCTTTCACTACCAAAGTTTCTCTTTTTGAGTTGAGCTCACACCAGGAAATTATATTAGTTTGACTGTAGCCTTCTAGCATGGGTCCACATGGGTAACAGCCACTTACGGTACCACCTTACATTGTGTATAACTATAGACAAGGACTGGAGGGACAGACTAAACTTATTTAACAGAAGAAATGAACCCCTAAAGCCTTTAGGCAACCAACTTAATCTCTCCTTACGTATGTTAGTGGTAAGAACGCACAAAAATTATTTTGGGCACACATACAGCTTCTTTCCCCTTCATCCCCACACACACTATTTCATTACTTCCCTTTTAAGCACTGGGTTTTCTAAAATGCTGCCAAAATAAGAATCAGTCCAGCTCATAGACCCAGAACCAGTGAGTTCATCGCTTCCCTCCATCCACTTGTGCAAAAGGCTACTACTTCCGGCTTTTGTTAGTGTTCCTTCCACTTGCCGTTAAGTGGCATTGACAATTGTCTCGAGGGCTCAATTATGCTTTTGATCCAAGTTCTCATAGCAATGCACCGGATCTACTTCCAATCTTACCAGCGACCACGGCTGCAGCTCCAGTATTAGCAGCGGGAGCATGAGCCCAAGGATTGGTTTCACGAACTGGCATAGCTGTGGACACTACAGCAGCTTGGGATGGTTTAGCAGCAAGCACACAGAAGGCAGAGGCAGTGCCATTAACTAAAACGGGAGCAGACAACATCAGTGCAATTAATTCATGCAAGGCATGCACACAACTGCAATATTAGTGGGCCATGTCATACCTATCAACATACAACAATTTTAGACACTTCCACATGACAGCAGTTTGTGTACGTTAGCCAAATCAGACTGACAGTTGATAAAACTAGTAAATTCCATTTCACCAAGCCAATGCTTGTTAACAGAATGGTGGATTTTTATGTATTGGGTGAGATCTTGAGTTCTGATGACCAACTGAAGTTAAATTTGTTGTTATTACAGAGAAGAGATACGGCTCACCGGAAGTTACTGTATGATTAAGTTTAGGTTCAAAAGAAGAACAGATTTTAGATGCAAAGTAACAATAACTACATTGAACAAGGAGAGCTTCTTTTTTCACACAACTTGTATAAAAGTGCATCAGTGAAATGAAGCTCAGAGGCTGCTATGAGTTCTCTAGTTGGCACCTCTCCACAACTTATCTAAGAGTTTGTGTGAAAAACAGTAATTGTGGTGGCACAAAATCTCTTCCCTTGTGGGATTTGGTTCCTGTGACACACAGTTGTTAAGGTTTTTGCAGTTCAGGAGACAGAATGTTAACATAGCCGTTATCTCAAAGTCAGTCCCGTTTACAGATAACTATCGTGTGGTAGGTGTATGAACTTTTTGTTAAAAACAAAACCACAGAAAAACTAAACAGACAAGATTAATAAAGCAGGATGCATTCCCCCCAAATAATGACAACAGGACTTGCACAAGAAATTAAGACCATGTGTTACTAGAAAGCAACATTATGTGCATTCGAGCTTCATCCAGCACGACCATGGCATGCAAAGAAATCACAAACCTTGAAAGGCAGGAGACTGTGGTGCAACTACTGTCACTGGTTTTGTCATGGGGGCCGAAGAGAAAGGATCTTCAGATGGTGTGCTGAAAGCACTGGTGATCTGAGAGCACAGGGCACTAATGCTGTCCGTTTCCCCTTCTACCTCAGGGACTAAAATGTAAAGACAATTCATTAAATTGGAAGTTTACAGGATACAGAAACAATTCACAAATACCAATGTGAAACTGAAATATAATTAGTTCCCTTATGTCCTAGATATTCCTGCTTCTGATTTGCATGACAGCTTTTTTTTACATCAGTGTTGAAGACCTGACTGAAATAGAACGCCACATTAGTGTATTTTGTGACTAAGACAAGAGCGTAAGGGGATGAGCGTTCCAGATCTAAAGTCAGTTATTACTGCTTCTCTGTGTCAGTGCGAGAGGATGTTCCTTTCAGAAAATGAAAGAGGTTTCTATAGCTTTAGCAGAGATCTAAATCTTTCAGTATTAAAGTGCTAAACATATCAAGGATTTGGCACTCTGTGAAATGAAAATACTTATGATAGATTTAAGTGTTCCAACAACATCCTTCCACAGTAACTAGGTGAAGTTTAAATGTGCTGACAGCAATGTACAGTGGCAAGTGAAGTCTAGAGTTAGAATGTTGATTGTTTGAGTTCAGCAGCAGCTGAAATCCCTAGCTCCTGTGGTAGAATTATGAAAGCAAAAGCTGAATGCTCTAATAAAACGGACACTCAGTTTTAGATCAAGTATTAACATAATGTGGATAAAGTAACATCTGGAGTAAAACTGCCGACTTACCAGATGTTCTCATTATTATTAATTGCACTGCATTTCAAAAGTACTGATCATCAGTCCTTCATTGCACAGAACTGACATGAGCAGGCATAACTAAGCACAAATAGTATAAAAAAAAACCCATAAGACGTCTGGACACGACGTGTACCATATCTAAAATTCCGGGGGAGGCAGGCCCAAAAATTGATGCTTTAAGGGATATTCCAATACAGCGCATATGGTGTGACAGTAAGCAGCACTGGCAGCAGCGTGCATGGGAACGTGCATCGGCAACGTTCTGAATCATGAAAAACGCAGATTGTAGTGTGAGCATCACTAGTAAGCAGTGCGTTATTACCGTAAACCTGATAAACTCAGTGCTGGTCTTAAAGCACAGATCACCAAATAAAGATTGTAAGAGAAGTCGGGCTAGGTATTTTTGTTGGTTTTGCCTTTGCCACAGTATTTTTTACTTTAAAGCTCAGAACCTTAAAACTAGCTCTCTTGCCAGGTAGGAGTGCAGCTGGTCTGCAGGATAACCTAGCTAAGGGGGCTCTAGGACACTGTGCAAGGTACTGAGCACCCCAGGCGTCTATGTTGGGATGACTCTCGAAAACTCCACTACCACCATGTGAAAACTGTACCTCACATTACTGATACAGCCAGCTGTACCACCTAAACAGTAAAGCTTCTTTTAATGCAAGGTGAAAAGCCATTTAATTGCTCTCAAAAAGAAGAATTCAGATAGGCAGAAGGACAGACTGCAGAAAAGCATCACGTGATCCCATGACAAGTGCTCAAGGCTTTGAAGGGATTTGTCTCTCTAGATGCCGTGGCATTACATGGAGGAACTGGTTCAGTGACTCAGAGAGAAGAGCCAGCACCTCCTAATTCACCAACACCCATTCCTTGAGCACTTCAAGCTGTGCTTCAATATTTCAGACAGTGATTAAAACTGTTTGCCTGCTGCATGTGAATACTGCATTTGAAATTCTTGCCTATTCCCAAAGCAGAATTTTTCTGATGTGGTGATGTTCATTCATGAGAAACGATCCATATGAGGCAGGAAGAGGGATTTACTAGAAAATAAGGAGTTATTTGAAGCCACAGAGAAAGAAAGGAGGAAGAGACAATTTAAGGTACTGTTTCACTGGAACCATTTAGTTTTACCTGAGTTTTTCATGGGGAAATCTGTCTTCCTTTGCACTGTTGAAGGCAGCTCATTTATTCGCAAAGACAACTGGCGTTTAAAAGGAGACATCTTTTGGCTAAGGGCAGGGAAGCCCCTGAAAGACCCTTGCCTGGCAAGCTGTTCTATAGGGGCATGTCTCCGTGGAATAGCATGGGGATTGCTCATTTCTTTATCCAGAGAGGCAGCAACTTCAGCAGTAGGAGAGGTTGGTGAGCCGGAAGAGGGGGCAGCATTGTTTGGTGCAGCACCTGGTGCTACTGTTTTCACTTCCGTTTCAACTGCGGGAGGAAATAGAGTGAGGTTAGAAGAGTAAAGCAAAGTAGTGTTCAACTGCCTGCCCCTACTCCCATTTGAAAAGAGAAACTGCAGGAGTCTGCATAATTAGTACTCTTCCAAACAAGTTTCTAATACCCTAGCAGAAAAATAATTCCTGTATACCTTCATTGTCTTCACCACATCACTTTACATACATCCGGTCTCCAAAGCAAAGCTTACTAAGGCTACTCACGTCATAGCAATGATGGCCGTATATATGTATTCTTTCCAGCTACTCCTGTGACCCCAGCTCTAGAAATACCTGCAATGCATTTATGACTAAGACCAAAAAGTGTATTGCGTGTTCGAGACCTTTACTTTGCCTCACGCAGAACTATGGCCAAAGTATTACTACAAACTGTATTATGTTACTTAGGGTGGCATAGCTCAGCAGCAGAGAACAGAATCCAGCTCTAGGGCCTTCTTTTAAAAGCCACCCTCCCACCCCTGCAGAATCAGCAGCCAAACACCCTGCACAAGCTTTGGCAGGCCAAAGGTAGCAGCAGCACTTCACAGGTTTGGCTGCATTCAGTGCTCAGGCTGCAGCTCGCCAGCTCCTCCGGGAAATACGTTGCAGAGAGATGGAAGCGTGCTGCAAGGTAGATCCAGCCTCGGAGCTGGCAGCCTTGCTAACACCAGCCGCGTTTGCAGTGCGTTCCTGTGTCACTTCCTTAACTGAATTTATCTGTAATGTTAGCACCTAGTCACCAGTTAGTTGCACTGGAAGCTCCTTCAACTTAAAGGCAGCTGCTTCATTTTGCAGGGTTCTGCATAGCACCACAATGCTTCTGTCAGCCAGGCCTAATGGTAGAAATGTAGGACTAAGTCTAGTTTAAATCACGACACTTACGATTGGAATAGCAATGGGGCTTTTTCCAGCTCTAGGAAAATTCTCTCATTCATAAGTGAATTGGCTTTTGGGGCAATAAACACCGCTCATCAACACAGGAGGAGAAGGGGAAATCTCACTGTCCTGGTGTGAACTCTTATTTTACCTATATTGCTTTCCAAACATTTTAGGCAAAACAATGACTTTTTTTGTTGACACGTCAACAGAATAACTAGAAGTCTGGTAAAGAGAGGAATCACACTAGAGATTTCTGAGGAGCTCGAATGGTAGGAGGAACTAATTATGTTGTCTTGCAGGCTTCAGTACCCATGAGTTGCAGCTGCTCGTCCAAGTGAAACTTTTCTAATCAGTCTTTCTTGGAAAGGATTTCACACACCTTCATTGAGTCAAGAGTTTGACTCATGCCCTCAAGTAACAAAGGCCTTGTGTTTAAGCTTCATTTAGCACATTCTAAAACTAATGTATGGGAACAAGCAGATGGATGATGAAAACGAAGATTAAAGTTTTGCAATCGAGTGTCAGCATAAAACTTGCTGTGGAACCCTCTGAAACAAAAGTTTAACTCCACTGTAAAGAGGGCTACAGGCAGTATTTATAATACTTATTTTTACTTAGCTGTAGAACTCCATCACTTGTAATAGAACTTGGGTAAGAAGTTCTACTCTCACTTGAATTTGAGAACACTTTAAATGACATTTTAAATGGCTAAGAAGTCAAAACTAACTCCTCTCAAATCAGTTACTAGTTTTGACTGTAATCAACAGTGCAACAGTTATGTGTTTTGTGGGGAGGGGGTTGTTGTTTTGGTTTGTTTTTCCTAGAAAGCACACTGTGATTGATCTGTTTGTCCCTCATGCAATATAACTCTATACATACACTTTGTAACCTGCCTTAAAAAAAAAAAAATCAAAATAAAACCACGTTATTTTCTAAGAAAAATGCACATAATTATCTGTTCCTTTACCATAAGCTTTAGACTACAAAAAGGATTACTTCATGTCCGGCAAACTTGTTATATTTTTATAACAATTTTTTAATAAGGTCTTTAGTATGGTACCTATGGTGTTTTCTGCCATAGAGCAGGCTGACAACACAAAGCAGGAACAGTTTTCACATATGAAGCCACTCGTACTTTTTCTAGAGGAGATGTGGGAAAATGTGCTATGAGTGAATCTGGGAGCATTTTTCATCTTGTGAAGTGACGAGCATCTGGGAATATAATTTGTACATAATGAAGTTCAAGAGAGGGAATGTTGCAAGGACGTTAAGCCTCAATCCTTGCCCAGGTTCCAATTCACCTCCGCGCTGGTTTTTCTCGCTATGGATGATCGTGTAAGTTGCACCCCGTACCTTTAGTATCCGGCATCTGTCTCATAATTTCCTCTCTCTCTGCTTGTTCAGTAGCTGTAGTGACCCTGAATGACCCCTCTCTAGTGAACGTGGTTCTGCTGGCATCAAAGGTGGCAGTCACTCCACACTCCTTCTCTCGCTTCTGCTTTCGCTCCAGGCATGCTGCAAATGCACAGCCCACGGCATGACTCAACCTTTCCCCCTGTATAAGACAACATTGCATCATAGAGTAACTGAAACAGAAACATACATGTGCTTCAAGCACTGCGATGTGATAACCTGCCTTTACAAGACGAATCTAACTAAAGCATTAAAGAGAAATACTGTGACTGGCTGTTTTTTGTATGGCTCTGAAATTAAACCTGGTATATAAAGACTCCCAACTCCTAATGCACGAGTGGTGTTCAAGAAGGTCACCCAGAAATGAAGGAGATTGTTGGGTAATCCCTAGTTCGACTGCTACTCAGATGCTAGCGCAGTAATGTGCCTGCAGGGATTCCTTGCCTCTGGATACATTTGTGCACAAAGAAACTCTTGTGAAGCCACCTTAAGCAGGTCCAAGTCCTGAAGGACAGGTAAGTGCCATTCTCAGATAGAGAAAGCTTACAGGGGGCTCAGGGAGACACTACCATGGTGTGCAAGTGTGAAAATTAAAAGTACAATGCTGACTACTTATACCTCTTAGCAGCCCTGACCAAACACACAAGTTAGTACTAAGAATGCCATCTGAAAAGCACTTCCATTATTAACCAGCGGGGACAAAAGGATCCACTGTCCAATAACTGCAATAAGGAAAGGCAATTCACATCGGAACAAGCCCAGCAATCCAGCTGATGTAGCGGCTACAGTTGAGTCAGAGGCCCTATTACCACCAGTAGCTCAACTCATCTATTGTAATCAGTAAGTGAATTGGCCTGTTATTCACAGAGGAAAATAGAAATGCTCCAGCTCTAACGTAAGTTTAAGTGGGAATTTCTAACTTCATTGTTTCTCTTTAAAGAAAAATGATAAATTGTCAAGTACAATTGTTCTGAACATGCTATGTGGAGTTCATGCATCAGGTTTCAAGAGCTTTTTATGATATAGGCAGGATTCAACAAAAAGCAAAAAGAGGAAAAGGCCAGATCAGGGAGTTAAAACAACATACTTAAGTCTACACAGCAAGAGACTGATAGAGGTAACTTACTTTCAAACCTTCTACTGGAAAAATCTCCATCACTTAGATGCAAACAAAATGCTAATTTAATTCAGTTTCACTCCATCCCTTAACATTCTGATGGCTTTCCATTCAAGACAACATTCGCATACAAGAGGCTGTATTCATAACCAGTCTGTATTTACTCACTATGATTTTATCCTGGAAAAACTGTCATTGCTGTTTCAGTTTTTGGCTGTATACATTTTCAGATGAGAATATCTTCTGGCTATTTTTAGAAGAGTAGTTCCCTTCTGCTAGAGATATCTGAGGCTGACTGCATTCCATTTATACGCATGCTGTGCACCGTTTACTCTCCACAAGATGACACCACAGAGGGATGGCAAATAGTTCAGATATAAAGAATTAGAACTAAAACAACTTTCAAGGACTAAGTAATACTTTAGCTGAAGTGAAAACATATTGCAGTTGTCTAGGCAGTTAATTTTTCTGAGCGTAACTTCCAGCTAGAAGCTGGAAGAGTTGGACACACACCACATTAAACTTACCGTGTCCTTTACGGCCATAAAGCAGTGGCATATCCAGCGTCTCGTCGTGCCATCTCGACAGATGTATGAGAATGCCCGGTCAAAGTTCCTGTCTGGTGCGCAGAAAGAGACCTTCTCTATTGTCTGATCAACTATAAGATCCTAGAGGGAAAAAGTCCCCCCCACGATAAAAAAAATGTGAAAAAATATGGACAAACACTGGAACAAGTAATTTTCAGTGCTAACTGCAAGATGATGAGTTATACTAAAAAGAGGATAACCTGATGTGGTTATAATTATCTGTCAATGAATTCTCCATTCAGAATCTATTCCCAGTACGAAACAAAAAGGACAGATGACATTTTCCACCAGTCACCTTGGGTAGAAGCATGCCATGGCACCACTTAAGATTGTAGGGACCCAAACAATTTCTAAGATCTCTTCTCTAGACTGCAGAGCTTTTTTATTATTTTATTTTTACTGCGGCTCTGGTAGTCTTGCAATCAAATGTTTATGGCAGTTAAAACACAACAATGAAACTTATGGGAGAGGTCTGCAAATGTGAAAAAGTCTAGCAGCTGCTACACAAAAAGCAAAATCTGATCTGCCAACTAGCTAGCAGGGATGCAAGGCAAAGCACCAGCAGCACCGGTAGTATCAAACACCCCTATATTCTTCCAGTAGACTGGTGGGAGAAATGTTTCTAAGAAGGAGATAGTATAGGTTAAGAACTCTGCTATCTTCATTAAAAATTAGTTTTTGAATATTTTTTTCCAAATTGTTTCTTTGGGTTGGTGGTTAGTACTTGGCACCTGTGCTAATGTATCCAACCACCAGGAGGCAATAGTATATTCTCTTTTCAAGTCCTACACTTTTAATTTCCTCCAGGGTCTGCACAACTTATTAAAATTAAATTTTAAAAAATTAGATATGTATATGCAGTAACATTTCTAAAAATAATACCTGTACTATTATTTTTAAATGACGCAATCAGTAGACTGAGTTCACCAAATCAGTATGTTTGTATTAGAAACTGAATTGTTACGAGACAGCACCGTTAGCGCTGATCACCTACAGCACAGTTCACAACAGCAGCCCTGGAGAAGCCTACCCACAGAGCAGGTATTTGAGGGCAGCTGTACCGCAGAGGGATACGAATTGTCTCTACCTGCTTCTCAACGTTGGCTTGCAGAAACCATCTTTTAGGTTGATAAAGTAAGGGTTAAATGACATGAACATAGAACTAATTTATTTCAGACTAATGAGAGTAAAAATTGTTTCAACAGCCACACCATCTTTTAAAATACTAGTACGCTTATAGACACAAGCCTAAAGCTCGTATTTCTAATTGCCTACATCTAGATAAAACCAAGAATTGTTATTACTTGCACACAGGCACCTTGGTGGAACATACTGTGCTATTTCACAATAAATAAAATTGTAGAACAATCTAGACAGATGCCATGAATACATTAGTGTTCCACTTCAGACCAACAGCTTAGATATGAGAATTAGAAATTATCGAATGTGATACTCAGTTACTATTTAGCTTGAGTCTGAAGGCACAACCCTCCTATTTCATTTACTCTCTGTGTTGCATTTTTTAGAAGCCAGTTCTTGTTCACATTTTAGGATTTGGATGCACTGAAAACTATATTGATTAACTTGAGTTTGCTCATGTATTATTATGGCAGCCTTCTGCAGTGGTGCAGAACAAAGTCAAGGGACTCTCCAAGTTCAGCGTCAAGAGAACTCAAGAGGAAAAAAAAAATATTCTTCCAGTAAATGCAACAAAAAAATATTCCAAGCTTGTGCTACTTGCCACATTTTATGAAATACGTCTTGAGAATAGTGTGGAATTAACCAGGGGGAAAAATTTGCATACATAAATACGTGTACAAAGCAAGAAATGATTAATTATACACTTCAGTCTTCTTTCCGTATACCAATATTTACATTAACATAAAGATTGGTGTCCATTTAAAGTTATAGCACATATGTTATTATAGAGAGATTTAAAACTTTTGTCCACAGAAATCTAACCTTTGTTTTCTCATCTACAACTCTGAGTCCATCCGCCGAAACCCACAGGACTGCTTTAACGGCTTTCTTCCCAGACTTTCAAAAAAAGGAAAAAAAAAAAAAAAAAAAAAAAAAGGAAAAAAAAAAAAAAAAAAAAAAAAAAAAAAAAAGAAAAAAAAAAAAAAAGAAAAAAAAGGGAAAGAAAAAAAAAACAGTTTTATGCCAACAGCATCAAGACTGCCACCCACTTCCCCTTTCCAAGAACTGTAACATTAAGTGTAGCTGAAGTCCACGGTCAGTAGGGTGCCCAAAGCCAGATACTCAATCCAAGTTGCAAAACATTCAGAGAACCAAGCCAAAGCCAGTATTTCAGAAACAGCACGTCGTGGGGATGAGGAGAGGGCAGAGGACAGGTGGAGGGAAAAACAGGGTGTACATCCACTGACAGTAAAGAATTCAAGACTGACCAAGTGGGTGAAGAATTCCACTAAATAGTCAGAAAACACTAATTCATAAGGAGTTACACCACAGGTAGCTTCTTTAGCACAAGTTTAAACATAGGAAAATTCTTACCTGGTATTTCCACCAGCCCTACCCTCTGCCCCAATAGTCACATGGCAGAATCATGGCATCACCTTAAACCAGTGTTAAAAGCACCCCAAAATCATCAGTTATTGTGATATGAGCTTAATGCTAAGATCAATCATCCAAACACGTTTCACTAGTTTATTAAGAGCTAAATGTCGTGTCTCGGAAGAGAGGTAGAAAGACATGATTCCTTAACCATTTGGTGTGTATCTTGAAAAAGCCATGGTGTGCGGCAGGCTGACGCAGCGGAGGAGCGGTCTGGCTTTTATCCAAGATCTGACTGTGGGAACTTTCAGCTGCCGCAAGCTGAGGGCAAGTAAAAGTGGGAAACACAGGAAGGCTTCAGGAGCCATTTAAACTACGGATTCTTTCTAGATTGTTTACTTTTTGAGGGAAACTTACAGAAAACAGTATAAACACTAATTCATCAAACAGAAAACAGGTACAAGATGTCAACATAATTTTACTGGTTGTTACAGAGAACTACTACTAGAAAAAAAATTTATTTTTTTTTTAATGTGTTACTTTAATTCACAGGCCCCATACTTTAAGCCAGCTAATAAACTATTCTCCCTGTAACTTTTTCTGAAGCATTTCGTTTACACAGTTTGTGGCTGCTAATGGCACCCGCCACAGACCGCTTGCAGGGAGTGAAGAGAGCAACAACAACAGAAAGATGAGCGGGTATCAGCTAGCAGCTTCATGCAAGAAATACAATTTTTTTTAATTTTTTTTTTTAAATAGTGCATTACAGATGTATATAATTTATATGGCAAGTAATGGAGCAAGGACTCATTCTGGCATAAGCTACCACATGTTCCAAGTCTGCAACACCGATTTTAACACTGTAAGGATGAAATACCTTGGAGTGAAAAGTCTCTGTTATATCACATTGGTTTCATTCTCAGAGAAAGCAGCAAGTGTGAAAAGAAAATGGGCCTGGCAGGACTTCTGTTTGGTTTTGGGGAGGAACTATCTGTCCCAATTTCGGAAGCAGCAATAACAGTGTTTTCAAAAAGCTTGGTGAGAACAGAGAATGGCACTGACTTGTACGGAAGAGTGATTAAAAGAGAAAAGAGAGAAAATAAGCACAGCATGAAAAGCAAGCTATGGAGAAGTGCTTGCAGAAGCAAGTTTCTAAATGTCCATCCAGCCTGCTGGATACCTCAGAGAAGGTTTAAAGTAAAACTGTCACATTCTGGAATGCCTAACGGAAAGAGTGTAATTCACAAAGGAAAAATGTACTTAAATTTACCATCGTATGCGTTAAAAAAATATTGCAGCATTTAAAAGTAACTTCTAATTTTTGGTCTTAAAAGGCAGTAAATATTGATATCCACAATATATAACCTATATTTTCAATGCTCAGCTAGCTTCCATAGCCTAAAAGACCCTATTAATCCCAAAAAGAAATGGTTTGTAGAGGTCTGTTTCCTTGAACTATTTTAAAAAGGATTACCAGTTTCTTCTAAGCCGTTAATAGTCTTAAAATCTTTATTTCAAGCAAATACTAACAATCAAGAGAAGACAATGCCTGCAGGTGACTGTTTGGTTTAGATTACCATCATTAGAAACTGAGATGCATGTCTTTCCCCAGCAAACAATAAAAATCTTGTTTCTGCAGAAATGGTGAACAGTTCCTGAAGTGCATATTAAACAAGCCAAGTTTAACTGAGCTGGGTACTTCACAAAGCAGTACTGATCTTTAGCAGAGCTACTCCTCACTTGCTATTTTACTAAATGAGGATTTAGAAATAGCTAAGACATGGAGCTTCAGGTCTCTCCGAATAAAATAAAAAGGCTAAAAGGCCACATAAGGTTCCTCATGCAAGATAACCAAATATGGTTTGCTACACTAAGAGAAAAAGAAAACACATTTTTATCTCCCAGTTCCTTCTTCTAGATTTACGGTGGATGCAGCACTTAGAAGGGCTTAGTCCTTACAGTCTACATCCCAAACCCACAGCTACTACTGTTGGGCAATCTATGATTTTCCCACCTACTGAATCCTCAGCTTATCTGTGTCTATAAGTGATGTATAAAGGAACATACTTTTCCAAATCAGTTTATATAGGCTATACAAATCAAAGTACTACCCCGTTATGGGCATGATATTGCCACGTGTATCGTGATTAGTAAGTAGATATGAGCAATTGCACTCCTGGCACACACCGGACAAAGATCAGACCAGATGTAAGATACTGCATGGAAAGTGAACTCCAACACACAACCGCAGCTTGTGTAATAAGACCTGAAAGGTATAGGTGACTCCAAACAAAAGTATTTAAAGCAAATGGCAAATATCCACCGGAACAGTGTGGTCTTAAACACTGCTACCAAGGGACTCATCTAGACATCCGTATCAGTGGCTTGTCTTCGTATTCAAGAGATTTTGGATGACAGCACAGCTGGATGAGAGCCACGCATGGCACCGACTCCCGGGAGCCTGATTTGTCTGAGCTGAGTCAGCCTCGATAGAAACCTTGCTGCTCAGCACTTCTTAGGAGGTCAGTAATCTACTCCAATACGAGATTCGTTATCTGCACTAATTTCAGAGTCCTCAGAGGTCTCCAGGAGGGAGGGCAAGGCAGTTTTCCTAACACACAACAAGGCCTGAAGACAAAGCAGGACCACTGCGGGTTGGGCACAAAGGAAACCTCTCTGACAGATGAGGGCATCCACCCAAAAAAAAAAAAGTAGACTAAATCTGAAGTGTACATTTCCTAATTAGCAGTGCAGGTCATGACAATTTAACTGTTAGAAGTGATAGGAACATGGAGATAAGTAGTAGGTATATTGTAAGCTGGAAAACAAAGTTTTAAGGATACCAGAGCAGAATTAAAGTTGCCCAATAATGCATTTTTTAAAATACTTCTAAATTGTTTCTAGTCTTTCTGCTTATTTTACTCTGTCCTGGGATTTAAAATCAGCTGTAAGATGTATCTGGAGCCTGAGGTATAAAAAAGAAAATTTTTCATTTCAGACTCTGTATAAAGCACTGCGTGACAAGAAATGCATGCAGTTGGTGGAAGCAAAATATGGGAAAGATCACCAAATCTGTATGACTCATTACAACAGAAAAGCTTTAGTTTTAAAATATTAAGAGCTGCCTAAAAAGGCAGTTGATTCGGTTACGTTGGCTACGGTACACAAAATAAAACTGCAGAAGCCTACCCTGACGCTATCAACAGACTCATTTATATTTAAAGCTGAAAAGAGAGTATTTTCAATACTAAACAGTTGAGTATTTCCAGACACAAATCCATCAGATTTACCTTTCAGGGGGAGAAAACATGGACAGGGAAAGAAGCAAACCTGTCTAGAGTGACTTTGAAAGCCAGTAAGGCATTTTAAGCAGCTCTGCAGTTTGGAATATTATATTAATCCCAAGGCAAGGCATCTGCGGAGAAATTATAGATGAGACAGCCAGAAGATATTAAGAGTTATTAGTATTTCTCAAATATTAGTAAGAGAACAGCTGTCCCTTTTTTTTTGCAGTTTTTTCCCTAGATTTGGCCTCCCGTTGCAGGCCAAAGCTGTAATAAAGGCACTGCCATACTGATGCTGTGGGGATACCTAAACACTATGGATTTAAGTGGTTGCACTGCTAACTAATCAAACTTCACAGGCTGAAATAGAAGTAGAATCATAGAATCACAGAATGGTTTGGGTTGGAAAGGACCTCAAAGATCATCTAGTTCCAACCCTCCTGCCATGGGCAGGGACACCTTCCACTACACCCGGCTGCTCAAAGCCCCATCCAACACTTCCAGGGAGGGGGCATCCACAACCTCTCTGGGCAACCTGTTCCAGTGCCTCACCACCCTCACAGTGAAGAATTTATTTCTAACTTCTAATCTAAATCTACCCTCCTTCAGTTTAAGCCCATTACCCCTTGTCCTGTCACTACAGTCCTTGATAAACAGTTGCTTCCCATCCATCCTGTAGGCCCCTTCAGGTACTGGAAGGCCGCTATAAGGCCTCACTGGAGCCTTCTTTTCTGCAGGCTGAACAATCCCAACTCTCTCAGCCTGTCCTCACAGGAGAGGTGCTCCAGCCCTCTGATCATCTTCATGATCCTCCTCTGGACTCTTTCCAACAGCTCCATGTCTTTCTTGTACTGGGGACCCCAGAGCTGGACACAGTACTCCAGGTGGGGTCTCACCAGAGTGGACTAGAGGGGCAAAATCACCTCCCTCAACCTGCTGCTCTCACTTCTTTTGATACAGCCCAGGACACGGTTGCCTTTCTGGGCTGCAAGCGCACACTGCCGGCTCATATTGAGCCTTTCATCCACCAATACCCCCAAGTCCTTTTCCTCAGGGCTGCTCTNCAGGTAGATGACATCCGCCGCTCTTCCCTTGTCAACCAGCGCTGTAACTCCATCGTAGAAGGCCACCAAATTTGTCAGGCACGATTTGCCCTTGGTGAAGCTGTGTTGGCTGTCTCCAACCACCTCCTTATTTTCCATGTGCCTGAGCATAGTCTCCAGGAGGATCTGCTCCATAATCTTGCCAGGCACAGATGTGAGACTGACTGGCCTGTAGTTCCCTGGGTCCTCCTTTTTCCCCTTCTTGACAATGTGGGTTATGTTTCCCCTTTTCCAGTCAGCGGGAACTTCACTGGACTGCCAGGACTTCTCCAAAATGATGGAGAGAGGCTTATTCCCTCAGGACCCGCAGATGAATCTCATCAGGTCCCATGGACTTGTGCACCTTCAGGTTCCTTAGATATTCTCGAACCTGGTCTTCTGCTACAGTGGGCGGTACTTCATTCTCCCAGTCTCTGCCCTTGCTTTCTGTAACCTTGGCAGTGTGGCTCAAACATTCGTCAGTGAAGACTGAGGCAAAGAAGCGGTTGAGTACCTCAGCCTTCTCTATATCCCAGATAACCAGGTCGCCCGTTTCATTCCAGAGGGGGCCCACATTTTCCCTTGTCCTCCTTTTATCACTAATATACCTATAGAAATTGTTCTTGTTGTCCTTAACTTCCCTGGATAAATTTAATTCTACCAGGGCTTTGGCTTCTCTAACCTGGTCCCTGGCCTCTCGGACAGTTTCTCTGTACTCCTCCTAGGCCACCTGGGAGTAGGTCCCTCTTTAGCAAAATATTATAATAAAATGAAAATCAAATATAGAAGGCTATGGCAAAGTACAGGACTTCATAAAAAAGCTACTAAGATATAATAGGGAAGCTGGCATATTTAATAGATAAAAATCTGTCTTTGACTTTTTTAGTTAAGTGCTATGCAAAGCTCTGTCCTTCTACATCTTCACCTTCTTATGTATCCTAACAGAAGTTGATACCAGCAAGCAGAAAGAAATGCAACATACCTGATCAGGTTGAGGTGGGGGGGTTCTGTTTGTTTTAAACAAATTGTAAGTAGTAATTAGCATTTCTAATTGTAAAGCAAACGGCATGTTTACACACCAATGTTTATAGATTCCAGCTCTTAAATTTTGTTAGTACATAGGAATGATCTGATAAATCTGATAGATATTCCACCTATGGTATTTTGGTCCTTCACTATCACTAACTTTAGATGTGTGCTTTCCCAGATCATAGGAATAAACTTGAATTGGGAAAAGAGCTGTCCCTCTGTGACATGCAACATTACCTTGAGTGAAAGGTGCAAACAAAGCAGCTGAAAAAAAAGACTTTCTTTACTCTCCAAGCAAAGCCAAAACAAATTTGTGACCAGAAAATAATCTGCTCCAAAAGATTTTTTGTTTGTATGGAAGTTACAAACCTGTTACTTTCTACTTGAGCCAAGATTCATTTTATAACATGATACTTCAGAAGCCATATCTTAGATTAACTCCATGTGAAAACTAATTTTTTTTTTTTNAATAGGAATTTGAAACACAGAGGTATGGAAGAGATGAGAGGTAAAAGAGAGAGCACTTTCAGAGCTTTACAGGACCTTGCAGAGATGGAGACAGTACAGCACATTCTCAATAAGGACTAACAGTTGCTTCCTTTCGCGTCTAAGTCACTGTACGCACAAAAACAATAGCAACAATAGAAACTACATTTTTCAGTTATACAGTTGAATTGCCGTTAAAAAAACATAGTAGGCAAACGCCTGGTCTTATCTTCATTTACCTTTGAATTAGGACTGTGCTCAAAAAAGAAAGGTTTAAGAGGTAGTATGTGTAAGCACACTGCTTTCTCCCAGTGCTAACATTTGGGTCAACTCCTGGTGCCAGGCAGGTGATCATGAAGCATTCATAAGGCACCGACCCCAACTGCTCTGTAGATATTTGCCCAGGTGATGTAGGCTGGCAGAAGTTTAAGGGTTTAAAAGGACAATTCACATTTTTGCAGGAAGATCAATTCACTTCAGAACACTGGATTTCTGATACTGTCTGTACAGATTTAAGCTTCTGTTTCAGGTTGCTTTTTTAACCATATTCTTTGTTTGATCAACATATTTCCGAGTCTGTTTTAGAAGCAAATATTCTGAAATGGATTAGGGGACTCTCAACAACCTGATTTTATGGCAGTGCTATACCAGGGATGTAACTCCTTATAGTGCAAGCACAAACGAGGCATTAAACTTACTTTTCCAAAGAAGCCTTTGAAGAACTTCCTTTCCTGGAGGAACAGGGGGGACAAGTCGAGCGCTATTACTGTAGGTAGCTAAAATGTCCCAGGGTTTCAAACCAACAAGCACACACAAGAATAGGGTTTGGAGGGAAAGGAAGGGGGTTTTAGAGTTATCCATGAGAAGGTGCGACAGGCAAATGTGAAAATAATCCCATGAAAATGCAGATCAAAGGGCACGCACACAATTCTAACAAGCTACTGCCCTGAAATTGGTGGAAAGAAGAGAACCTCAGCCCCAATTTCATGCAAAGTGGTTACTTTATTTTCACTCTCCCTTGTTTAGTCCCTTTTAGTAAAACTAAACTTGGCAGCAGACGTGGTGGTTAAACAATTAAAATACTGTCCGGGCCCTTGTGAAATGCAAAGTTCTAACTCCAGAATTACAGTCAAGTTTGCTCTGTAGTGATCAATCTTTCACAAAGCAAATGCTTTGTAAACTGGAGAAACACGTATGGTTGTAATAAAGCAGGGTTAAACACTGCTTCATTTTATTCCATTTATTTGTTGCTTTGCTTTACGTGCTACTTTTAACACTTCACATTTTACGCAGTCTTCTCTGACCAGGGAGCAATTTCATCTTAGCTTGTGGTACAACTAAAACAGGAATGAGATCCCTTCCTCTTTCACTCTCTCTAAAGCCTTCCAAGGCTTTACCCAATATCTATATAAATACTAGATATTCATTCTACAACACTGAATTGACAGGCTGAACAAGACCCCTTTAAAGTCAGCTCAGACAGAGACAGACAGTTAGGCAAGTGCAAAGATACCAAGAGCTGCACTACAACTTCCTAAATTGCTTCGGCCTGAAAGTGATTGCACCGATTGCCAGATTCACATTAAGAAAAAGGCAGCACATGGTTTTAAGCACATTTGCATGCAGTTTAGTTTACTGGCTTTATTTTCGTATCAGACTGTGAAAAGAAAACTGCAAGATCTGAACCAGTTCTACTGAGGGAACACTCCACCAGGCCTGGTGCCCTGCGAGCACCGCCACGCGCTGCTCCACACTTGAGGGAAGCTGGCATGAAGCGTCTCGCTGTTCCTGCTACCTTTCCAAATTGTTTCGCTCGGAAGGAAACTGTGATATAGCAGTAACGGGGAGCAGGTGGACAATTGCAGATGAGACAGAGAGCCTCTTTGTGACAGCCCCTGACCCCAAATTAACACCCTGCGATCCCAGTGCATTGATCACTGATAACAACACTATATTAAAAATATTATTACAAATATCCTGAGGCAGTGATTGATAAACAAGGTTATATTTAAAGCAAAGCTATGGTTCTGACGCAAGCCAACAAAAGACAGGAAACACAAAGTTAAGAAGGGAGTGTCAATCTCGACTTTGCATTTCCTGACTTCTGTTGCTGTGTGCCTCTGCCCGACGTTCTTCCACAGGGCTTTTTACTGAGCATCTCTAACATATTTATGTCAACTCAGACACTGTATAAAGAACATCTCTAAGTTCAGTCAGCTGAAAAGCTTAACAATTTTTAGAGGCAGGAACGGTTATGTATTTGGACAGGATATGCGGAACACTAGGAGGGGAACTAATGGATTAATCACAGTGTTGTGTACATAATGAGAAGGGGTTGGATGCTGCTGCCAAGTTGAGCAATGACTATTGCATTATGCTAAATAATAGCTTTTTAAAGATAGCAAAAGCTAAAGAGATTCACCAGAAGCTACCTCATTTTTAGGTGATGGTTAATTTTGCTCTCAGCAAAATGCTTGTTAAGCGAGATTATTTTTTTAAATAAACTAGAAAAGGTTAATGGAAAAGGCATCATGCAAAATGGGTTTTAAACAACACTGTTAATGTAGTTTAGAGATAACTAACGCATGTTCTAAAACATTAAATTATGTCTCTTTACCTGCTAAAACAAGAACATATATTAAAACAAATGCATCATTTAAAACAAAAAGTTAGAAACCAATACTACACACTAAAGCTGATTTAAAATCAAAACATGACATGAGAGAGTATACTTTTGTCTTTTACACTTACAGGGCCTTTATAAAGTTATTCTCCAGTTTGTGCTAAATATTTTCAATTCAGTGAAATGGTTCTGAAGAAATCATTTAATCCTTAGTGTCCAAATACAAGGATCCGACCAGATATGAAATGTCTACACAGTTAGTAATATATCTCTAATGAGGTAAAAATGTAAGCTACATTGGTAATAACCTACTAAGGGAAAAATGCAAGCTCCATTGGTAATATAAACCCATGTTAATCATAGACTGATAGCTGAATACAGGGGTTTCTGATCAATTAATGAGATTGCAGTGTTATTTCATCAGACAGAAAATGGGGACATAAGTTTGTCTTCATTCATTCTAAACAATATTATAACCTGCACATTATAGTATTGTTGGTGTGCAATTTCAGAGCTATGAAAGTATAACAACAGAACACAGTATGGATGCAGGATTCTCCAGCTAAAAGTGGCTTCTTTTACTCAGTTGTCAATTAAACAATGCCTGAATAAAGTGCTCACCATCATTTGGTTTCGAGTTCTGCAAGATGTAGTGCTCAAAAACAATTACACCACATTAAACGAGCAGGTAATAAAAAAAAAAAAAACCCACCCTGAAAGGTTATTTCCCACAATAAAGAGACAGAAAGATTTCTTTGCATCTTTTCTTTCAAAAAGCAAAGCAGAAATTAAGCTATTCCTAAAACCACAATTAACACTGTTCTATATTCTTCTTGAGAAATCCCATAAAACATTTTAAAATCTACTAGGCAGCCCCAAAAAAGAACAGACTTCAGTTCCCCAAATGAATTGCTAACTGTTGGAGAACAAGAATTAAGAGAAAAAAATATATCTATTAAAATAAGTAAAGACAGAATTTAATTTTTAGAAGATACAAGTATTCAACAAATCTGTCTAAGAGAACAGAACTATTATTTATTAACTGGATTTATAAAACCTACACATTACCTGCAAAGACGACAGTAAAGATTAAAATAGGCCACAGACGTTTCAATGTAGTTTAACCATATGAAAAGTGAAGTCCCATTTCCCTTAAGCTAGTCTTTCAGTTTGAGCACTGTAGCTCAAACTTGTAATTCTTTCAAGAGCAAGAGAAAGCCCATCAAAATAACCCAGTACTGTGAAAGCAAGAGAGTACCAAAAGAACAAACTGTTTTCTTATCACATTCCTTGCATGCTGAAACATCATCCAGTGGCTTGGCTTTTGCTAATTAAGAGAGCATATTGTACAGGAAAGAGCTTTCAGTAATAGTAGAGTCCTAAAGAACTGCTCCCAGTTTAAAACCTACATGCTGGGGGTAGGGAGCAGGGGTTGAATTGCAGCGAGCAGCTCCAAATGAACCTTGGATCTGATGGAGTCTAGCAACTAAAGCACACAAAGTAGTTTCAGTAATCTGAATCTTCCTTCTGGGGCCCAAAGAGAATTTCACCTCTGCTTCTCAACTTGCAACACTGACAAAGGAGACAATGTAAATTGCAATCGTAAGAGAAATGCGCCTGCATCTGATTTCTATATAGACATCAAAAACTTCAAACAGCAGAAGAATTTAGAATTATCTGAAGAAAAATGTTGAATTTATGAGAATGGGTAAGTTCATGCCATTCATAATTTGGAATAATGACACAGCACAGAATAGGGAAATGAAATTATTTACTTCCAGAGAATGCACTGCAAAAGTTGGATATCCAAGTCTGACATTTGAAATAGTAATTCAGGTGATCAAGAATCACAATTTTGGAATTACTCAGATTCCAGAAGAAACTGGGTGCTATGCTGTTACTGTGTCTCATTATTTATAAGCACAGCTACACTAAACTGGCTTGCGGGCTTAAAGTTTATGAAAAAACTAGAGAAATAATACTTCACAGCATAGCTCCTCAGAGAAGAGAATGAGAGAAATTGCATAAAGTAGATACTACAAGATTATTTGGTGTGCTATTCTGTTAGAACAAAAACCAGAATGAAACAAAAACGGATGCAATTCATTATGTGGTCAGTACTTTTAGCTACATAAACTAAATCCATAGAACAAAGAAACTCATTTATATTTTGTGTGGTCCTTTTTAATAAAAATCAATCACCAATCTCTGCTGGGCTGAATGGGAACAGATGGGATACGGCTTTAACAGGTTGCTATACATTAGCCTAGAGAGAAAAGAATGAAAAGACTTGATTTTAATCAGAGCCCTAAACCAATTCAGAAACTTCACAGCACAACAGAAGGAAGAAAAGATAGCCTATCATACTCTGTTTTGTACTAGGAAGAACAGGTTTAGTTGGAAGCCATTTGAGCTCTCATGTCTAGTGATGGGGGGGGGAAGAGAGATGTCCAGTAGCAGATATCCTAAGTTAGCAAACGTGCAATAGAAGTGTTTGATGTACTTTCAGTAATTTTGTTGAGCTACAAGTATACAAGAGTTTCTTCCACCAAAGGCATCACTGAAGAATGTATATAGCTAAGACACATAAGAGAAGTGATGAAAAGGATTGCAGTTCTCTACCTCCCTTCAGTCTTCAAATTTGAACGTCCTTTCTCCTGTTCTCTTCAATGCTGTTTTAGCCTCAGTTCCTTGATAGACTATCACTGCCTTTCTGGAGTTTGCTATTTCCTCAGGACTTTGTGATACTACTACTGCAGGAAAGAGATGACAAGATCTCTTCAAATGGCCACAGAAATAGAAAGAGCTTTGAACGAGTGCCATTTACACAAGCAAACGTTCACAGAAGCCAAACAAAGAGCAGCCCACTTCATGACATATCAGAATTAGACAGCCTTCAGGCCACTTTGAGCAGATGCAAGCCAGATTATTTCATGCGTGACTACAATGTTGCAGTGCATTAGAAAAAAGCAGCCTAAATCAAGTAATATTTTGTACAACGGTGAATTAAGTCACTATTAAAGTGGCAGGCAACAGAGGGAGAGAGAGAGGGAAAGGAAAAGAGAGAAGGAGAAAGAACTGTTAAAAAACAATGGTTGAAGTCCCAACTTAGTCTCAAAGGTCACAGAGGATATTTTACACATATGTTTTGCAAAAGAGTTTCTGCAAGTAGAAAGAACAGTTGTAACTCTCTCCCTCTCATCATCAGATTAGCACGTCCCCTTAACCACAGCAGTGCTCTCAAACCGGCCAACTGTTCACCTAACGTGGGTCAAAAGTTCGGTCCTTAGCTGGGGCACTGCTGCCCGACGGACCTTTTCCAGCAACGCTCATAGCCCCAAAGCCAACTTTTGCATGAAACAAATGTACATACAGATTTCAGTCTCTTCACAGCATCTTCACAGATATGCATTCCTCTGGATTCATCCACTTCGACGTGCCCCAAGTACTGCAGGAAAGAAAGTAGGGGGAGAAAAGCTTAATAGTTGCACCTTAAACTCCCTGGGTTTAAAAATCCAGTCTCTGAATTCATCTCAGTACAGCTGAGATGACAGACGTTGGCAGCACTTTGCTAGCCTTCTTTTCAGACCTATATTTGGAGGTTTGTCTTTGTATTTATACGGGGCACCAGCAGCAGCTGAAAAACATAATACACCTAGAAATTCTGAGGGAAAGACAGTCTTTCCTTACTTACAGGGAAAAAATGAAATTGAAAAGTAGAACTGCATTTTCCTGCTTATTCAGCATGAGCTTTAGTCCCCCTTTTTTTTTTTACTAGCATAGTATAAAAACCTTAAGTCAATATAGAGACAATTGTGAATAAATTATTTTTAATAATAATAAATTTAGTATCAAAACCTGAATTATACTACATAGTAAGATAACCAAATATATTTCAATGTTCATGTCCAAACTCAACAAATTTCAATATTGCAAACAGAAAACATCCTTCTTTTTTGCTCTTTCCCCCCCATTTTTCCCCCAAAATTGTAAACCAAAATTGTTTATCTCCATTACAACACCAGGCTCTTATGTAGACACTGAAACATTCACCATTCTCACAAAAAGTTTTAAAAAATAGCAGTTTTCTGCATACTTATCAAGCACTACTTAAAAAAAAAAAAACACAACAGCAAGACAACAGTGAATAGAAACTGCAAGTTTCAAAGCTTTTAAATTAATAACCCAGAATAATATTCACCTATTGAGAAAGCAATTTCAAGAAACACATTGGAGCGTAGTGCTCAGGGTACTCTGGATAGTTTCATTTTACATTCTGGGGTGGTGGAAAAAAGCTCTAAGTTTTCCAGTTTCTCCCTATCCTTTCTAATCATAGTTCTTTTTGATAGGAGAAGGTAATGTCTCAGAAACATACACATCCTTATTCAAAGTTCTTAACTCTTGAAGAAAACCACAGAAGCTATTAAATAAAAGCTGTCTGAAGTTTTGTAATAAGAGGTATAGGTCAAAGAAACTTACCCCAATTTACGTGCCACTGTAAGAATTGTATGCAATTTGGCATTTATATTCTAAACCAGAGGGTGACTACATGGTTTTAAAATATCAGAATCAATACTTGTTCACTTAATGCAGTGGTAAACCTAGGTTTAATAATCCATTAGGAAGTTGCATTCCATCACAGAATATTCTTACATGAGTTATCAGAAATCTCCCAGTTTTTGTTTCATTAATTAGCATACCATACTTAACTAGATGGACAAAAAAAGATTTCACTCTCTAGTACCATATTGCAGCACTCTATCAGAATAACATAGTAGATCTAACTTAAATGGACAAACTCAGACTGTATTAAAGATTTAAGAGAAATTTGGAAGTTGAAAGTTTTTTCATGCAAGGCAAGATGTTCCAGAAGAGGAGAGACTATATATCACCCTACGTATCATGAAACTGCTGAAAGATTTAAAAGATCTTCACTGATAGAGGGCTTTAACATTAAATCTCACTATGTGGCATTTTTAAAACAGAGTAAATCTGGACAGACCAATTCTGCAAGAATTTCATTTAAACCAGTCCTCACAGCTGGAGAACAGCTTGAAAAATAAATTGCATAGAAACTACAAGGTAAATAAAAGAGATATGACACTTTAGAGCTTTTTCAAAATGAGCTCTGTGAGGCTGAAGCCTTGTAATTAAATGCTAGAGCTGCCAAAACAGCAACTGTTCTCCCTCAGCTGAGCTTGCCGAACACTTGCGCAAGATACTTATCTCTCCAGAACACACGCTAACTAGAAAATTTTAATCCTAAAAATACACAAACAGCAACAACTAAAGATGAATTTACTTTGTGTCTGGAAGCATATATTTATATCAACAGCTATCACAGATGGATCTTGTTCTGCTGTGACTCCTCTGGAAGTTCCAGAGATGTAGAAATTGTGCGGTTGTGCATATTTGTATGGGAAAGTTTTGGGTTTAGTAACTTAAGAAAGTTTGTCAACTTCTCTTTAAAAAGGGAGGGATATAGACAGAAACAAAGCTGAAGTTTAGAGAAGACAGAAAAAAAATATATATGCATGGAATGAGCCATCTAGTTTGCATGACCAGTAAGTAAAGTATCATACAAAGAGAGGACAACTTTCAGATTTCCTGAGTTATCTGCAGATCTCATTTACCCCAGTACAGGCAAAACGTTTCCAACTGAAGATCCAAATCATTCAGTCCCTGTACTTGGCAACCTGCCTTTTGCTTGGAAAAGGGAGAAACAGAGCAGGGTAAATATTGCCTCATGTCACACTCCAAAACAGACAACCATTTTCCCGTGTTGCCAAACCTCTATTCAAGTCCCATGCTCTAACTTTCAGCAATCAGTCATGCCACTGCTGCTGGAGACAGCAAGTTTAGCTGCAGTTTTCAATACTACTTCCACTCCAGTGAATGGGGACATTATTGCACATATCAAGTGCATCTACCCACACCAAAAGGGTACAATCCACAGACCTCATTGAGCATCAATCAATTCTGAATTATAAAAGAAATTACACTGTCACACAATACTTCTTTATGATATAGAGGACAAAAGGTGCTTTGTTTCCACTTACACTTTACACTTTAAGTCCTTCATCAAAAAAACCTTGTTCTTCCCATTGCACCATTTTTGTAGAAGCCAGAAGCTCATCACTATCAGTACCAGTGGCCTTCTACAGTTCACAGGCAGTTTGAAAATTCTTCCAGGTTGGTTTTTCTTCTGGGGTGGGGTGGTGGTTTGTTAATTCCTTATAGATACCAATATATGTTTAAGTTTCTTTCTTGTAAAAATAACTTTCAACTGTATAATCAAACACTGTGGTCCTCTTTTTTTAGCCAAGTCTTCCTTAAGCAGCAGGTCCCCTTCCAAGTCTTCAAGCTTATTTCTAAAAACTTTCTTCCCCTACCAGGCTGAGAGTATTTAACCAATGCTGCAATAGTTATCTGAATTTTAAGGGGTAGTAATCAAAGACATAAATATTTCTTCAAGAAACTTGGCAAAAAGCTCTGATACATACTGAGACCTTTTCTAGTACCCTTACATTTTAATCAGAAGTGTTAAATTGTAATTATATCACTACCTAATCTTAAATTTGAAATATTAGCTCAACTTACTAGTGCCACAGAATTTTATGAATGACATAACAAAATTTAATAGACAAAGAAAATACAGCTGCTACTTAGATTAAGACATGGTCTGCTCCTTACAGCCTGAAATGGAACTTAAACACCAGACTTCAGGACTTAACAAAAATAAACCATCACCAAACTCTGTTGTCCCGCCACAAGAAAGAGACTGCATGGAAACCACTTTAAAAAGCAGATACACAAATCCCACACTTGTATACACAACCTTTCAGATCCTACACAGGATCTCTGACAGGAACTTCCCTTTCAAACTGAAGGAAAAGAAACACCGTGAAGTGCCTGGGCAGCAACTCATCCTGGATAAGTAAAATCTCATGCAAAGCCATCACGGCACATTACCACAACCACATTCAAGGACTGGGACACATAATTACTGGCTGCACAAAATTGATGTGAACTGCGTAAAGTCATACCATGGTGGCTGATTACTTTGCAGAACAGTAAGGAAGGGGGTACCCCGCACATATTTACAAAGAGCACTCCTTGTCACAAGGATGACTGCAGCCAGTATTCCTGGAGAAGGCAAGCACTTTTCCATCATGAAAGTGCACATAGTAGGAATGCAGTATTAATATTGAATGCATTCCTACTTAATTTCCATAGCAACCAATGAATGATAGTCATGACATCAGCAATTCTCAGCCATAAGATCTTCTGTAAGAGATTTAATCATTACACCAGAAATTAACCACCAATGCTTTTGCAGAAAGCTAAAATCCTTGCGTTCACGTACAAAGTAACATAAAATAAAAGCTCTAATCCAAATAAAATACTTTCAGGGGCTGTTGGAGAACCCCTTAACACAAACATTTTAAAATATAAGTATTGCTTATTTTAACATTTTCAGAGGGAAAAAAAAAAAAAAAAAGATGAGATGATGGTACAGCAAGTAATAAAAAAACCCCTTTCCCTCTTCACCTCTGGGCTTTATGTTCTCTTTCACAGATGGTGGTGTTCGGTAGCAATCTCAAGTCAAACAAAGGAACAAGTTAAACTGGCATGTAGCAAAATGCCCTTAAAACTTGAAGATTACTTGAGAAACTTTATTTTTTTTCAACATTTTAAACTTTTACCAACTTCATCTAAAAATGAACAACTTAAGTTACTATATCAAGTGGTTTTGGTGAAGCTGTCCTACTGCCTTCCCCCAAATATACCCTATTGAAATTGCTCCTAAGAAAACATCAAGGGCTGATGTATCAGGTCAGAAACATTGACTGCTCTCAACATGGATCGAGAGCAGCTGTGAGGAGAAGAACTTGAGGGTGTTGGTGGACGAGAAGCTTAACATGAGCCGGCAGTGTGCGCTTGCAGCCCAGAAAGGCAACCGTGTCCTGGGCTGTATCAAAAGAAGTGAGAGCAGCAGGTTGAGGGAGGTGATTTNTGGTCAGAAACAAAACAGATCTACCATCCATGTTCTAGCACAAGAAATAATACCATGATCATTGTTCTTTGTTTTAACTTCTTTCACAAATGCTTGGCTGGCTCAGTTTTCAAAATTTCAAAGTCCAACAATAATAGCTGGCAAAAAAAAAAAAAGAAAAGAAAAAGATCCTTCCCTAGAACACCTTCCACCTGGACAACTCACTTGAGCCAGTTTTGTTTGTTCAAGCCTGTTAATGTGCTATTACAGACTCTCTTCCAAACAGATGCAGCTACACAAATCATTGAAGTTCCCTCTGTATCAGCAGATGTTCACATGCACTGTTTTATTTGCAATAACAGATTAAGTTCTTCAGATTACATATGAAACTAGATGGATGCAGGAAATGAGCTTACTCTAAGTCTTGGCCAAGGTGTCCCGTGCTAGGGAACTAGCTGCCATAGAGGAAAGCACACCACCATTTCCTTGGTATTTTTCCTAGAGGTAGCAATATTCCTCTTTCTTCCTCTTTGTAAGTACTATTCTCTCTACAAATGCGGTATTATTTGTAACAGTTAAGACTGACTACTTGGCATCTGCATACGTAAGATATGCTTCTGGAATTGTTATGGCTCAAGAATTAAAGCCTGAGCTCCACAGTTTCACAGTGAAATGCTGTCTTGCAACTAGACATAAGCTTAATTCCAGAAACCCTGGATACTTAAAGCTGAGGTACTTTTCCACTGACTTCTGTAAGATTTACATCCCAATGTTCAATACTTTGTTTCTCTCCTCTCTCATACCAATGCTCTTGCTTTTTTAATTTATCAGTTTGAAACAGATGTTTGCTTAAACACAGCTGTAGAAGCACAGACAGCAGAAACTCCATGATTAAGCATCAAACAACAAACTAAGCTTAATTCTGCTTAGTCAAAGCAACAGGGTAGTTACGATGCTACACATGTCCTTAGGGTCCAACTTCTTCCACTTCCCTAAGTCATCAGAAATGAAAATATCTCATCAACCTGTTAACGCTCCCCCACCCCCGACAGGAGCTGTAACAGCCTGTGATGGCTAAATGTCGCTGAATAGTGTGGGTCAAAAGAATCTAACTCTAAAAACAAAGCAGCATCTATATCAGTAGTTCTCTGTGTCTCTTCACATCACACCCACCAAAGAGCCACACTGTGCATTTCACTCACTGGTTCTCCTATCATATTTCTCAGTGTGAACAGAAACAATACTGTGAGAGAACAACAAACATTTCCCATTAGGACTTTTGAAGATGAAGTAGCAAAGCTCAATACAGGATACACAAATGCTATATTCTTCATATTCTCACAAATCCCTAAAATGAGGCAGAGAAGGAACTCATGAGGTTATGTAGGACACCACTTGCCTCAAGGCAGGATCTACTTCCACATCTACATCAGAGAAGTCAGCCTTGAAGTATTATGACATTTCTGTAACTGGAGATCAATAGGGTAGACCTTCTACCCTGCAGCTTACATGTCTCACTGTTAGAAAGGGAGGTTGGTTTTTTGCTGAGTTGTTGTTAATGCCTATCCTAAATTTCCCTTGATGATGCTTAAACCTACTATTTTTCCTAGACCCTTTAGAGCTTCACATATGTACTATTAGACTTCAGTTTTCGATTGTTCGCTCTGATGTGCAATTCCCACCTTTCCAGGAATTCAGCATTAGTAAATAAATCTAAAATTTGAAGGGAAAGGGAAGAAAATCAAGTGTTGATAGCACAAAGTTTTATAAACACAACTGCAGAGGTGCAGGTTGTACCTGTGGCAGATGCACCCACCCTGACAAAGCCTGCAGGAAACCCTTCCCGCCACAGTTTGCATTATGCTCGCGGGGCATTGGCAGTTTCAGTTGACAGGAGACAAAGCTGAGGTCTTTGGCCAACAGGGACCTAACATGACTATATATGACCACAGGTCAGATTCGAATTGGGTATAAATGGAGTCCTGTGAGGGGGCCATTTTGAGTTGGTCTTCCTCAGGGCAGCGGGGCTGCGGTCGGAGGCTCTCCCCGTGGGCTGGGATGCCACCCACGGTTCATCTTCTGTACAGATTGAGACACCTCATCTTACACAGGTGAGTGATTTTGCACATTTTGGGTCATCAACCATAAGCCTTAGGAGCTCTTAAGTCAGCAGTGTAGTACTAATTTCCCGACCAACATCCTGAACCTGTGAATTGTTAATGTCTGTTGGAGCCAGAGTGGTTTCAGTTAAAACAAAAGTTAGTTTCTCCCCTTCCATCTTGTAAAATAAATATTTTTGTTTGATAGTTTGTTAACTGGACTGGCTTAGTTTGTGTGGTTCCGTGACAGTACCTTTTCTTCAAGTCCTGCAAAAAAATATGGTTTCCATTTATGACACTGGAAATCTCCTAATTTCAAAAAACAAAACCCAGAATTAAAAAGTATAACCCAATGATTTTATTTCCAAGACCTAATTAGGTTTAAAAGAAATACATCTGTAAGGACATCCAAACCATTTTTATGGCTCTAAACATTAATAGTCGTATCTTTAAAATAATTTGAAGTTACTAAACAATTTCAGAATTTGACCTTGGACACAGACAGGAGGGTTTTAAAATTGAGTAAGAAGCTAAAACGTCTTATTTGCAAGGCTATTCAAACAAAACTAAGGGTTGGACACAAGTATGAAAAGTTTAAAGATTAGGGATTGCCTTACACTCCTTTTAATCGTGACAAAACCGCATAGGAATATACTCGAGGCAAGTCTCACACCTTCTGTTATAATCACCATTATGTTATAATTATGTATCTTCGAGCTTTTTTCCTGTGATCTTAAATGCTGCAGGACTTTAAAAATGTACCTTTGCTTGCTGCTGGGTTAGCATCAGTAGAAATGGTTATTGTTCATTGCTAACATCAATTTGTGCCTTAAGAGGTAGAGATTTGTAGTGTTTAATGTGTAAGGCTGTGCAACATTTCAGAAATCAGCAGATTTGTCACATTAACTTCTTAAAAATACTTAGCATAGTTTCCAAAGACTATTCAAGCATCTCAAGCTTTCACAGACAAAAATATCACATGCCTAACTTAAAGGCACTTCAGCATCAACATGCTTGCAAACTCTTTCACAGCTACTATTATTTCAAACTAGAAGTGACAAGACGTAACGTGAAAGTCAGTTACCTGCGCTGACTACCAGTCTTTCTGATCTCAAGGAACGGAATTCCATGCAAGCTGTATTTATAAAGTGATTAAAAATAAGTTCTTTTTCATATGAGATTTATAAATGAGAGGCTAAGCAATAAAGTTCAATATGTAAATCTCAAAACTAAAGAGGACAACTGGGCAGGTACGAGTTGTGCAAGAGCACACAGCAAAGTGACAGAAATGGCCTGTTTGCTACTGCTGGTGGTTTCAGCAGGGCCACATATGACCTAACAACACAACATGCTGCTGGGTCACAGGGCTGAGAATGGACACCCACGGGTCCCAGTGAGGATACTCTACATGACTCAGCGCAAGTTGTTCCCTTTTCTTCTGACTCTGCTTAAATACAGAGCAATATGGTGTCCTCCAAATATCTCCCACCAAAGCAAGGGCTAGACAGGAAACAGTTGAAGTCAATTCTGTTATATGTGAATGTACAACTGTATCTATACAATTGTTATTTGTCTACACACAGAAATCAAGATTGAGTGCAAAAGGCTAATTTACACGATACTAGGCACTCAACAGCAAATCCTGGGCCTCAAATTCAAAAATACAAATGTGGTTTGTTACTCTTCCACATGGACTTTTTTCACTGAAATCTTTAGTCTTCCAGTTGGAATAAATGGAATGAAATACAAAAGTAAACTTGCAGGCTACAGGCAACAGTAGCCTTAGATACATTAAGGCCAAAGGAACTGACCACCAAAAAAGTTAAAGTGACAGAATAAAAGTAATGAAATTAATGCAAGATATATGTGACCATTGTATCTTCTAGAACCACAAGTAGGAATCAGTTGTTAATATTCTGTTTAACACATCCGGTTGGTTAGAACCACCAAGAACTTGTAAATGTTTGGTTTGTTTAGTTCTGTTAAGTAGAGGGAAATGACCTAATTTTTCTAATATAAATTTCACAGGCCAATTACTCTAAAGTGCATTTGTATGAATAAAAACTACTTACCCAGAGGGACATTCGAAAAGGCATTTCAGACAAAAGAAGCCCTAGTGTCAAATATTTTAGTCATTAAAACACTGAACAGCTGCGTGATCTCAGTGATGTAGCGTCTGGAGCAAGAAAGCAAGTTTGAAAATGTGTATGTCAATGAACTTCAGTTTCTTGCAATTATGATGTAAAGATTGTGTAAAAATAAATTATAGCACTGATAAGCGTGGCTATAATGTCTGTTAAAATAATCTACTTCTGAATAGTTTTAAATACAATGTCTCCGTCTAAGTCCCTTATACATTACATGTATCTGGCACAGTTTTTCTCTCAGAGGGAGGATTCATTACTGAAACACAGTAGTTACTTTCTAGTTTGTTAGGACAGTGGAAGAGAATTCGCCCCTGAAAATACACTTCTGCCCTGATTTTCCAGCAGCTGTAACAGTGCCACAGTTAACAACGGGGCAACTCTGAGTACATCTGTAAAAGCTGTAATGCATCATGCCTCCACACCACACAAGTTAGGAGAGGAATACCATTATGTTCCCAATGGGATAGCAAAAGTCTGCGAGTCACACTTGTCTAAACGCAAGTTTAAAATCCTTTCCATACCTTTGCTGACAGGCAGGCACCTGTCTCTCTGCTGATGCAGCGGAGTGCATAAAAACCGTTCAGTCTTATGCTGTAGCATCCTGGCTCTTCTTTCAATGCAACTTTAGTAGATTCAAAGGAGTTTACACAGGAGAGCACTGCAGGAAAGTCAGTAGCCATTCCAAGGCCCTATTTTGAACGTGTCAGATTACCACCTCAAGCATGGCTAGATTTCCAACTCAGTAAAGAGCCATCTGTAAATACGTCCCACACGCGCTAAGATGACTGAGAAAATATGATCAGTAGCTGGTTACATACAACACAGCCACTCCAACTAGTGGAAAAACACAGACTGTTAAACACATCAAAACAACAACAACAAAAAAGGGTTATTGCCTAAAAGCAACAGTATGTACCCAGGATTATCACCACCTCCAAATTTATAAGCACAGCACTGGAGAGAACCAACTGTGCATCAAATCCACTTCCCTGAATTTTAAAGCAACAACGTAACATGAATTTTGCCAATATTTTCTACAGAGCATCTTTACCAAAATGAAGATGATCAATAGATGCATTAGATTTGCTCAAAATCCAACAGCACACTTACGGACTTTAATTAACAAAAAAGATCAGCTGTGGATGTAGCACAGGAAGAGCTTCAAGAACTGTGCCAATGTCGAAAACCTTTCGATAACATTAGATCTGTTTGTAATACAGCATCCTCAAAGCACAATGAATGAGCAGCGACTGGAGTCCGGGTCCAACACTAACAGAATGAAGCCTGGAGGCAGGATGAAATCCTATTTGCAACATGACTTTCAAAGTGCTTCCACATGTTCTGTAATATCTAAAAAGGATAAATTTGTGCTAGCACTCTACAAACACCCCAACTCTGGGCAAAATATAAATGCCTAAAGGCAAGAAGTTAAAAAACAAACCAACTTAACACTACTTTAAGAGAGTGACATATCTTTGCCTTTTACAAGAGAAACTGAGAGCAAATGATCCGTACTCTGCATTTGCACTAGTCTCCTCTCTCAAAAAAAAAAGAATGTTAGAGTCTTACCTAAATAAAATAGCAAGCATTAGAAAAAACAAAGCCCTGAACATGGCTGCTACTTCATTAGTTTCGTGTGGTTTACTTTCATACACAAAACCTTAAAAACAGCTGTAGTTAACATTTGCTAACAATTCTCAGGTCTTCACCAGCTACAGGGGCAAAATCTTTGTCATCTCTGCAAAAACCAGACTGCAGTCTTGCCACTCAGCTATACTTTGAGCTCCAAAGAACTACAGCTCATGATTTTTAGAGGGTGGGCAAGGCAGACCATAAAGAATAAGGACAGACTAACCTGCCCCTGAAACACATTAAACTGTGGCTGAGCAGCTATACTACAGGCAATGGACCACTCTGGAATACCCATTTAGGAACTTTAAGAAAATGAAGGTATTTTCACCATGTTTCAGATTTGAATGCATTCCTATTCATTAACCGTTTTTCCCAAAATATCTCAGTTTATTCTGTTCCATTGAGGAGCATCAGGAAGAAAAGTCACCCCATCAGATATTTAAGGACATAGGTGACAGGATACTTTTCCTGGAATGTATGAATTTCTGAATAATACCCAAGAACATTGTGACAGGATACACTCCTTCAATAGCACAAAGTTCTATTCTTTTTGCAAGCAAAATATAGTACCACCCACTGAACCGATGACTCTACATCTGGTTTATCTCATTCACTCACAATGGCATATTTCCTGTCTATATCTATTAAACACCAGTTAACACCCACTTTGCATCTCAAGCCGAACACAAATTTGCACCACTGCTCATCTCAAGGCACAATATTTTGGAAGATAAATTCTAATCAAAAAAGCTAAAATGCCTCTTAAATTGTTCTGATTTTAAGTTTTCATCTAATTGCAAATTCTTTAAACATCAATAGTCTACCATTCAGACCAAATCAAGAAGCATATGTAAAGATGCATTTACTTCAGAGTATTTTGTCCAAAGAACAAATTAAATTAATTCAGTGAATTCCAATATAAACTGCGCAAATAAGAGTAAATAAGTCCCATTATGATGACAGGATGCAAAACCTCATTCATTTCTATGCCTCTTCAGCACAGAATAGCCCAAAACCTTTTCTGACTTTGGGTATGTGTGCCTAGAATAGATGAATACTTCATTTAAATACAGGAAGCATTTGTCATTATAAGTGCAAGTCCTAACTGAAAGTTAAAAAAAAAAAGTCAGTCTTTAAACAGCAAGAAGTGCTTCACACCCTTTGAGTTCAGTAAAGGGCTGAAAAAGCCTGAGTAAAACTAAATGTCTAGAAATTGAGCATTTTGCTTTTCAACCTTTGGAAATTATTAAAAAAATAACAATCCTCAAAGGAACAGTTCTGTTCTCTCCTAGAGAGCATTAAACCTTAATCTAAGTTTGGACTTCCACAGAGCAGTTAGTCACTTTCAAAGCTCTGGCAAAACATCATCTCTGTTTAGTACTGGATTACAGTTCCCTCCTCCCAGTAGAAAACTAACACAAGACAAAGACAAATAAGCAAGCAACCATAACGAACTAGAAACCTTATATACACTTGAGTGTATGTAAAAGCACACATAAGCAACTGTAGTAGGGCAAAGTAAGGCATGAACCTAGTGTGAGAGTGATCTCAAATTTATTGTGTATCTGCACATACCCAGAGCTTTAAAAAAATCTGTAACAGCCTATTTCAAGAGTTCAACCTAGCAACATCACCTGTTTAACTATCAGCCAGAATTACTTCAATACAGACAAAACCTAATAAAAGGTCCGTAGGTGTCAGAATCACAGACTGTTTTCCTTGTGCATAGATACTTAATCCATTAGCTTTCCGTATGTCACCTGCTTACAACCTATTGTAGAGTTAGTATTAGTGTGATTTGAGAAAGAAGCTTTTGATTACAAGGGGAACATATGCAATAAGACACCTTAAATTTTATATTTATTTTTATTATTATCTTTCTTAAGAATTAATATTAAAAGTATCATTCTAAAATATTAAAGGAATATCGTTTCTGAAATAAAGGGGAAGGAGACATGGTGACACAAAAATACCTATTTATAATACTCTGGTAATCTGGAATGAGTTCTCAGAATTCAAAAAGGTAATTTCAGTTTCACATGCATTAATAGTCTGTAATATACACACACACACAAAATTGTAGCACAGAAGACACTCTCAGAATTTAGCAATTGCTTATAACTTCAAGCACTGGAAGAAAAGCCAGGTGTTACTTTGCAATGTTTTCAGTTATCAAAAGGGAGGAAGGATTCCTCTCCAAGCACAACCCACCACTTACAAGTCAAACTGTAACCATAACTCCATTTTTAACAGAGAGAACCGAGTACCTTTCCATGCAATCCAAGAAGTCTATCATTTCTGCTCTTCCAGAAAAACGAAGACAAATATTATATTACTCCTCTGCGTAGCTACACGATTTATTTCAACTAGACAATAATGTAGGATATCTCAGACAGTGATTTTTCCAAGGCATTTGTTACATGAGTCATCTGGCTTTGAACAAAAAGCCACATCCTTTGCAATGAGAGCTGACTGTAAAATAGGTCAGTGTGTAATGAAGCATGCCGCTGGCTTATGCTTGCCAAAAAACCCCAAATAATAATTCATGGCAAGAGTACTTCATGGATATCCAAAAGAAAGACAGAAACTCTTACCTTAACAGGAAAGCTACACTTGCCAGTACGAACGCCTTCTTCATCAGTCTGCCACTGATGAGGCCTGCTGGCCTCTGGGACATAGACATCTTTCTTTCTCCTAAAGCTTTGCCGTAATTTGTTCATTTCTCAGATTTTCACGTCCTAGAAGAAGAAGAAGAAAAGAATACTGCCAATAGGCACCAAAACACACATTTAGTCACTTTGGGTCAACCACTACCGTGACAAATGTCCCTGTAAAATATCGGAGCTTCTGCAAATACGAATGGAGGTACCTGTGAAAGGAAAATATTTTGGACAGATTCAGAGAAAGATAGATGTTCACTACAAAGTGGAAAACACAACTCCACATTACTTTTTTTACTGTCTTTCCACAGCAACTGAAGCATTAGACCGAGAAATAACTATTACTCTGAGCATAAGGTTACTTCAAATAGCTGACACAGAAGCTCTGAAAAGTGATGCGCATGAAATCCTGCCTCCCCGAATTTAAACACCTACCTAGAGCAACCAAGCAGGACACCAGTAGCACAAACTTCCAAGGCACCTGTGCAAGGCAAGGACTCATAGCTCTACGACTGCTCCTAAGATTAGGTGCTTGTGCTGTTTAAGTACAAGTGATAGGTTCATGCTTTTACTGAGGGGCACAGCCCAGCCCTTGCTTAGTCTACTGGTAAAAGTTCTTATGTTTAAATGAGAAATGCACTGAATTGACTTCCATATCCTGGGTGAATCTCAAAACAATTACATAGTCTTACCTCTTCAAAGGGGGAAGTTAGGTCTGTAATTACATTTCCAAAGCCTAGAATTAGATGCTTTCTATACACTGTTCTCTCACATATCAGTTTCTATATACAAGCCAATCTATACTTTAGACACGCTCACCTTTACTAGATGCAAACTACAGTTAGCCAAGAAACTATCAGAGAAAGGACTACTAATAAAAAGACTCGATATTCAGCTACAGAAATAAAATCATATGGGATACAATGTGGGGAATATAGAAAACATGTTGAAAGGCTCCTTGAGATACTGTTCTTCTTTCCTGGGAAAAAGAAAAAAAAGCCTTCTTACAACCACGACATCTCATTTTGATAGAAAAAAAGATGCTGCAAAGGCAACAAAATCTATCTGGATTATATATGCTTATTTCCCATTAGATTAACTAAGCTACAAAATATAGATGTTTATGGGTGTCAATAGGCTGCCTTTGAATGAAAGCAGATTGAACACTATTTTAAATCCTGAAAAGAACTAGTATTTTCCAGTTAAAACTGACACAGGTGAGAAAAATCAACACATTCATGTTTGCGGTATCTGACATTTAACAAGCTTGAATTCAAAATGCAACCATTTCAAAGCTGAACAGAAGTCAGAAATTAAAAGCATTACAGAAAAATCACTGCCCACCATTCGCAATTCTCATCAGCCAAATTAAAAATATTAGGGTTTTTTACATCTCATGAGACAATTTAGCCTTTCCACCTAACAAAAAGGTGTGAGTTTTGTCCCAAACCCTCCTTCAGCAACTGTTACGTTCCTTCTCAGGCTGTAAGTCATTAGCCAAGTCAGTTCCCACTGTATCTTACAGGCATGGCATTGGCTCATTTCTCTAGAATCTTCCATTTTTCCATAGTCTATTAAAAGCAATATTGTAAAATAAGTAATAATTTAAAGATATACCCATGGATAGAGAAAAGAGCGCTCTATCACTAGAGCTAGGAAATTTAAGTATGGCGATGTTAATGCTTATTGAAGTGCAAAGAAGCATGCTACTCACGTACATGAGTTCAGTGACAAATGAATGCAGTACTGCCTGGTCTTGTAGTGTTGGGGGGCACTCTTTTAGCATAAGGGATAATTCCTGAAGTATTTCTAGATTAGCAAACAACCAGACCAAACTCCACTTTTGCAGCAAACACTTGTGCTCCAAGCTGCTTGATGAGCATTGGAGAGCAGGAAGGTGTGGCACTCGAAGCAATCCAAATCTCTCTTGCAAATCAAGCGAAGGGTTGAGATGGATGGCAAAGGCTAGAATGGCCATGAGCTCTAACAAACAGTGTATGAGCAGGGATAGGAAGTTGCTCAGGGATTCTGAACTGCAATTATCTAGCGATAAAGCAGCGTTAGCCTCATTCCTTCATAGCTGCAAAATGCCTGACATAACTAGTAACATAAAGTATTTTCTTGAATTTGCTTGGTAGGATTTAGAGATTAGAGCACATGTACAAAATAAAAACCACGCACATTTCTTACCACTAAAAAGCTTAGCAGCTCCTTACAAAGAGTTTCTTTATTTGCAAGGTAAAAGCCATTTAAAAATTTTTGAATATGCAAAGGCAATTCTGGAAGTTTGAAGAGGAGGTGCAAGACTTCTCTTCTCCATTAAGGCTTAGAGATGCATTAGAGCAGTATTAGTTACGTATTTTGCTTTACAAACTGCAGACAGAGGAGTCTACGCATCACTGAGTCTAAAGGAAGCACAATTTCAAGGGGGACCATTCAATCACCCTGGGCAGGTGACCTATACTGCAGCAAATCAGCACCTCAGTTCATGACTACAGACACCCACTCTTGTCCCGGCTGAAGACTGGCAGTACCACTGCACGATGCGTAAAACCACTGCTCCAGCTGCTTTGGTGGACAGATCAGCATGTAGCTTAGAGACCAGCCACCCAGTCCTGTGCTCGGGTGACTGAGAGACAAGCAGAGATATTCTGTTCTGCCAGAAAGGGCAAGAAACACTTCAACTGATACAAATAGATGCAGTAAGGCTCATCTGCCAGTATTCTGAGTATGACCGATTAAAAAACACTTCATAGAAATTTAAAACCTACAAACATGTAAAAACAACATGTGGAAATCTTTTCAAGGTAACTCTGAATCTCAAAAGCTTCAGTAAATAACAAAACAAGAACTGAGAACAGCACATAGCAACTGTACTGCTTGTGAAAATTGCATTGCCTTATCATAACATTTGCTTATGTGAGCATTTCCCTGGACTTCTCCCAGGAAGCTTTGCTTTTGCCAATGAGACTGGTACCTCACCAGAGATTTAGTCCGACCAAGAATCTCAATCCACAGCAGAGGATGAAGAGTTCCTCAGCTATGCTTCTACGAGACTCTGAAGTGGCATTTTACCCAAAAGTATTTCCTTTTCACTGAAAACCAAGCCCCTGTTGAGCATGGCCATCATATATGCAACACTGCGTAAAGCTTCAGTATGAATACTTTTTTTTAATCTCGCTGAAATGGATCCCCCAGGTCATCTGGTTTAGAATGCATGTTGGTTCCTGAAACACGTGCTCTGGATCCATACCTTGTTTGTCTGCTGTTTCTGCGCTAACTTAAGATCTAGAACCAAAAATACAGTGTGTGTTCAGATGTTTCTGAACTGACAGTAAGTAGGTAATGATCAGGCCAATAGCACAAAGGTATGATTGATTAATTTATATTTGACCTTTTCTACACCTAAGCAGCAGGTGTTTGCTGTACTGGATACAATTCCTTGTCTAGTCAATAGGTTCTACTAAAGTAATTCCAGTGTGAAAACCTTTGATTTCTGATTGATTTACCAATAAAATATGCTTATTTTACTTGTAAAAGTTTTCTTTTAATTTTGAAAATGCATTTATTTTTGTGAGATTTGACATATTTGAATTCAAGCTTTGGTTCTTGGATTTGGGTGATTAAAGAAAATCTTCTTCCACTGTTTCAGCCCTTTTCATATTTTCTTTAATATCTAATTTGTTTTCTAAATTCAACATGTATTTTTAAAAACACCTTTTAAACCTGAGATGTCCATGTTTGAAAACTATTTAGTTGTCTGAGATTTAGCTGCCCTAAATGTAAATGATTCACTTGGAAATGGCGTGGCTTGGTTAGTTAAAATTCTCCACATGTGTGCAGATGAGCTGCAAAGCAGAACGGCTTGAACTGCTTTCCACAAGGCACAGCTAGTGTTTCTTTAGAAAACTTTTGTTTATTTTCAGTTACTATATTCAACTTGCTTTTGCATCACATAGAGTGTTTATGAGACCTGCTTTTCACTAGCGGCTAAGAGTCAGTGCAGAGTATTTTTAGAGCGAGCCTGTAACACAAGGGAATTACTGCTTTATATCTCTGCACTTAAACCTTTTAGCATATTGTATAGGACCCTAGTCAGAGTTTGCAGTCACTGCGGAGTCTGATGAATTGAGACACTTGCTTTAGAATAGTTATTGATAGAGAAAACCTTTACCTTTTATTTGCTGAATTTCACAGGCTCGGGAAAGGCAAGTGATTTCTCTTACAACTGCTAGAGAGAGCATAGCCTATCTTTAAAGAATAACTTCTGCCTTGCAATGATCAAACTTGCATTTTTCTGACAGTTTCAGAGTCTGAGCATGGTTGCTGCGCGGGCAATTCTGTTACATACTGTTGTGGAATACTGTATTTAATTGCTGCAGCCTAGGGATATTTATGTTAGAAGAAGCTGGTGTATTTTATGAAATTTTAAGCTTTAGGATAGGGCTTCTGGTAGCCAAATGTTTTAGCCACACAATTGTTTACTGTATATTGGAGGTACAGCTCACGATTTCATTTCCTGATATTTCATAAGCTATCCGCAATCTTTGTTTAACTCCGGGTTTTGCCAGTAAGATGTTGCTGTCAACATTTATTCTGCTTTTTCCACCCTCATCCGTGGTACAGACAGAATTGTCAAGTGCTCTGGAAACAGCTGTGGAGTGCTCACATGATCAGCTGCCTTAGCTCAGGTATGAGACAGCAAGAAATCTGATGGATTTGAGAGGATAGCTAATACCTCACGTCTTATGATGACAGTGCATCACAATTTCGAAGAACGCTGTCAGAGAAATTTATATTATTGTTAAGCTCTGACCTCTTTGGTCTTATAAAAAGAGTTTAAGGTTGCCATTTCTGATGTATTTGCAAAGTAAGAGCTAAAGATTACTTTCACTGCTAGAAGGTGAGATCTCTAGAGCTGACATGCTTGTTTCAGTAGTCTTTTTATTACGTACCCAACACTGCATTTTTCTGCAACAAGGAAAATCCCCTTAATTTGAACTCTATCTAATAATAACAACAAAATGTACTTACTGACTCAAGAAATGAACACATGCTTCACCTTTATGTGTATTTTAATGTCTTAGAATGCTTACTTGTAGTTATTAGATCTTAATTGGTAATTGGGTGTTATTAGATCTTAATTGGTAATGAAAGGGTAAATGGGTTGGAAGCCATGTGGTGAATAATGTGGTTAGTCATATTGTATTGCGTAAGCAGGACTGTTAAGGTTTTAGTGAGAATGCTCATACGGTTACATGCCTTCGTGTGCTTCAGTGTGACAGTGCTGGATTTAATTAGATTTTATGGGATCTAAACTTACAAAAAGGCTCAAAGTTCTGTATTCAAAATCTGACATGTGGGGTGACCTTTTCTTCCTTAGAAGATAAGGGTACTCTGTGTTCTTGTGCTGGTGAATAATTGCAGAGAAGCCGTTGCAGGGCAATTGCAAGTTTTGGCTAACCTTTACAGTAGGCTTGGAGAGATAGGGCATTACATGTTTTTGTACTGTGTAAGTGGGAGAGGAGACCATTTGTTTAGCAGCAATGCTTAATAAGGATTTTTTCAGAGAAGTAAAACTCCATTCTGGCAGGTTCATAACAGACAGGGACAGACTATTTACTTTGGCAGCAATCCACTTGCTTTCCTAGCTTGCCTCTTTCTTCTAAATGAAACCTCCTTACCTTGCCATCTTAAATTTAGAGATTCAAACTGTGCATTAGAAAGCAAAACAGATCTAAACGTTTTGAACCACTTCTTTATATTTGTGCTTGTACTGCAACTAAGCCTGCCAAAATGAAATCTCATCCCAAGAAAATGGCTTGAAACAAGCATATTTCCTCACTGATGTCCTAGTGTCCCAGTTATAGCCAAGATTTACAATAAGGTTGGAGTGTCAGCAGTACACTGAGTTTTATAGGAAAAAGCAATGTGGAATACTCCTCTGAAATATGGAAGTGTGGGCTGTGAGCATTTCCTGGTGTGGGCCTTTGTGGATTTCATAATAAAATTCAAGTTTTGATAATGCTAAAGAGACAGCTGTTAGACATGAGTCTTTGGACAGGTATGACCAGGTTGTACTTGCACAAGAACTCAAAGCCACAGAGTTTTCTGAGGATGCAGATCTTCACAGCAGGGTAGAGGAATGTTTCTGGAGTGGTTCTTTTTTTTTCCATGAGATTAAGATAATTTGCATATCCTCTTAGGTCTGAAGTATCAGGTAACTTTGGCAGGAAAATGCATCCTTATTCAGAAAGTTTTGATGTCAAGAAATGCCTGGTATTTCTTAAGCACACAAACATATTTGAGATGGATGAACCTGCTGCTCTGGGTTTGGGGTTCTATTTGGCTTGGTTTTTTTTTTATTAGCAGTATTAAGAGCATGTAGGATTGTTAGTTGTGCAGCTGCTCCTACTTCACCTGTGTGTGAAGGCAGGCAATAGAGGTATGAATTAGACCTTTTTTTAAATTAAATTACTTAGTCTGATTGTAAATTTTAATTGAATTAGTTGTATGTCGATGCTTACAAATTTTAGAATGATCCCTATAACACATTGTTCTTAAACCTAGATTACTCTGCTGATTGAAATGCCTGCTTGCAGGAATTTTATTGATGTGTCAATTTGGTCTACTCCTGATGGTTCACACATGCAGGAGTTCTTGTGCTACAAAGCCGGACAATGGCACTGGGGGATGTTCCCTCCCACACCCAAGCTACTTGGTATTTGTTGCAGGCTGCAGAGAGTACTTTGCCCTTACATGACCCATGACTTTGTTTTTTCTAAATTGATAAAGTAAATAGGAAACCGTATTCAATTCTGAGAGAAGACAGAAAGTAATCACAAACCCTCTGGTTTTAAAAAACTGGCTGAAGACTTAAAATCAGTTTTTATCCTTTTTCATTGCAAACAAAAAAAGATACCAGGTAACTGAATGCAGATTAAATAACCTTTGTGAAGGCTAGAGTTCAGAAGAAAGATAAAACCAGGTTTGTGCTGTTTTTTGTACTCAGTGTTGAAACCGTAAGTGGTTGCTTAGAAGTATGAAATATGTAGTACTCCTAGCCTAAAATCTAACCACTTAAATTTGTGAATGCAGTTCAGGTAGCAATACTGTCCTTCCACCTTGCAGATTCTGTAATTTGGATCACCTCATAGCAGCAACTTCTATGCAAGAAACATTTATGCAAAATGTAAATCAAGTGCTTATCTGAAGGTATGGGTACATGTGTAAACTCCTGCGAGGCAAGCTAAGATCCAAATTTGCATCATCAGCAGCTCCCACCTGATCTAACTTCAGTTAATATGAAAGCTTACCCATCTCCCACTGAAGGATAAATTGCTGGCTTGTGCTCACTGAAGGGTAAAAGCGAACACAGTCTCACAGCAGAGCAGCTAACAAGACATGAATTAACATGCTAGTTTATCTTGCAGTAATTTGTTCTGCAGCCATAACCTGATGATGCATAAAGCAATGAAATCAAGAGTGCTTCAACACGTACTTTTCTCTGTGATAACGTTGTTTCTGTCTCTGCTGCCTCTGAGTTGTCACTGAACCGATACAGGTTAAAATGATACCTTTTCAGATGGTCAGAAGAATAACGGTGCCAAAGCTGTCCTTAAATTGGCTTTGGAGCTGTGCTTTCAAAATATCCAAAATATATCAACTTGCATAAAAATAAATGGCAACATTACCTTATAAACCCACTATGTGAATAAATTTTGCCTTTCCCATGTCTTTTGTAGATGCCTGTTTTGTGGTTTGGGAACTGGTCTAATGTTTAGTCTAATGTTGTCATCTCTTGGATTGCAAAAGTGGTGGAGGTTTCCTCGTTTGGTTTTTTTTGCCCGTCCCCACCCCCCAACAGGCACGGCCATTCTGATGTTGAGCTGTCTGCAGTTAGCTTGCTGGTAGAGATAACCTTGAAATGTAACAGAACTCGAAGTGGCTCTGTTTCCTCTTTTCTCCAGCAGATCTCTCTGCTTTCAAACTTTGTTACCTTTGTCTTCACCTCAGAAACAAAATCTAGTGGTGGGGAGAGTTACAAAAATTATAGTATCACAGAAAATGAACAGGGAAGGATGATTTTCCAATTCTTATGTTGCAGAAATCGCAGAGAAACAATGGAATTCTCCAGCAGCCCAGGTTTCAAAATAAGAGTGTATTTCTCTCATGATACAGGATTAACTTGCACAATTCCTTGCCCCGGGGTGTTTTACAAACTAAAAACAGAAAAGGATTAAAAAACCCAAGGAGTTTAAATATTTGTTCAAAACTTCCAAAACCTATTAGAAACTATAGTGGAGGTGCAGCCTCCCATTCAGAAAGTCACCCAGTCCAACCTGACCAGCTGGGAAGGCTTATTTCATCTCTGCTGTAACCTTCTCATCTTCCTAGGGATCCAACACTGACCCTACCAGAATTACTGTGCTCCAAAGCCCTTGTTGCGAACCAGCATAACCCACAAGCTGGTCTCCCTCCACCACCAATTCAACTGGCCAAACCCCTGTGTCAGAGCTGTCACAGCATCACGGCAGAGCTGTTAGCACCCAGCTACACCAGGGCCAGCAAGAGCTGGCTCGCCACACGTGGTAAGGATCTCCCCTCCCTTTCCCAAACCCACTGAGACAGAAGTTTCTGTAGCTCAAGACATTTAAATGAAAACCAGCACGTGAATTTGTGTATTCCAGAGAGCTTACAATATTTGAGTTAATGTGGCAACAAGCCATGTGTGCACTAGTCAGAAAATGAAAGTTAAACTGCCATGAAGTATGCGTGAGGAAAAATTAGCTCCTATATTCATTCCCAGGATGACAGATGACTCCCTGTTCCACCATTACCGTAGTGGGCCCAAGCACTTCAGTCAGTCCCTGCTCCGCAGCTGTTACGTAGCAGTTCAAGGGCCTTTACTCTCTCCCATCCTCCACGAGTTAGATAAACATAATTAAGGTCCTTTTATCTGTGCATTTTCTTTAGCTTGTTCACACTAAGTCAGCCACACTTTTGACTGCAGCCAATGCAGAGGAGAAGGGTGTCACAAAAGGCATTTTTAATATTGATTTATAATTCAAAGTGGAATTGTGAAGGCTTTGCATCAAGCTTTTGTGAAAATGGCGGGGTTTGATTAAAAAAAAATGAGCCTTGAGAAAAAGATATAGCAACTTTTTCTGGCTGTCAGAAAATCATTTGATCATCCCTCAGTAAGCCTAGCAACACAAAAAAGTTACTTTCATGTAAAATATGGACAGAATTGTCTTAGAGAATTCACTTGAAGTGTCCAGCATAGCAACTATGGTTGACTTTAAGAACATAAATTTTTCCCCACAGACACATTCTTATTTATTATATTAGGAATTAATGTTAACATTTGTACACCTGTCCAGTACAAGTTTTTACTTGTTCAATAACCCTCTTCTCATAATAGCTCCTTGCAAAACATTACCAGGAACAGGATTATTTCTCAAATCTGTTTGCTTTACACAAATATAATCAAATCAGAAGCTAGCTTAACAAAGTCAGATACAAGCTATAAATTCTTCTGAGCACACGGGATGCAATGTTTTCTGAATTCCCCCATCAGATAAATACCTTTTAAAGTCTTCTGCATCCTCTCTAGAGTCTAATACAAGCCACATGTTTCATCATCTACAGAAGAAATCACAAGATGTTTAAGGAATCTGTGACCATAGTCCCTACGAGAGATGTCTCTAAACAGGGGACTAACACAATTCCAGCTTTCTGGTACAATGTTGTATATACACACAACTAGCCTTCCTTATGATTACACAGCACGTAAAACCTCAATTCATGTCTAGTGTTTCCCATGTCTGCTTACTGCAAAACCTTAAGATCCAAACACGCTCTTCAGTGGCACGCTTACTCAGTAATTTTGAAAATTATATATAGCTACATAACTAAAGAGGTAACTTTTAAAAGTACTTAACTTCATAAAATGCTGATCTACATAATTTGTGGCAAAAAACTCCAAGTGTCATAGAATCAGTCACCAGAACATAATGTTCATATGACAGTAGCAAGAATATGACAACTTGGTGACTGACTTACAGTTTTTCCTCAGGTTCTACAGTAGTACTTTTCTTTAAAAATCCCTCTCTTGAAACTAGAACCTTGACTCCATGGATATATAAAAGCCACCAACCTTTGGATTTTGGGTGCAGATTTTTCTGATCCAAAAAAATTAAGAGATAAAAAGACAAATCAATCAGACTACATTCAAGGTTTGGGGTTTTTTTGGAAGAACTCCAAATCAAGTTTTTCAGATCAGCTCTTATAAACAGATGTATACTTCCCTGCCTACTCCCTCCTCCTATTGCTTGGCTAGTAGGATAGTAATGTTTGTCTTTATGGAGGCAGTAGATAGGAATTTAACTGTGATTGCTATGAAATCTCACAGGCACTATTTTTTTTTTTAAATACTGATAGTAATCTCTCAGACATTTCCTTTCACAGAAGTTACCAGGTTTCATTATGATCACTAAATAAGTAACACATTATTGCTGATCAACAGTAGTATATTATGAATCTACAATTACATGCTCAGTGAAAATTATCACATACAGCTTGAGAAGTCTATAAATCCAGGGGTCCACATCCAAACTGGTTATTTATACTCCCATTAAACTCAGTGGAGAGAAAAAAACAGTTCAGTTATACAAACCTACTTTAAGTATACTTAAAATGAAAATAAATTTCTTTAAATAACTCACACATCTAAACAGGTGTTTTCCACCCTTCTCACCTAATATCAAATTAATAAGTACAGAATTCCTCCAAGATAATGAAGATTTTTAATGAAAACATTAAAATGGAAGCAATATGTTCAATTCTCTAACAATCCAGTGAAAATACTTGGTCTTTCTAGCACCACAGTGAGATCTTAATTCCATCCTGAAGACATCTAAGCCAATTAGTCCAATATAACATCCTCTAGTACAAGGGGGGGAGAATCTAATTTTATTACCTGAGAGACTGTTCCAAACCAGTAAAACTGCTTTACTGCACTGCAAGCACTCACATCAGCATTTCAGCTTCTAGTCAAAATTAAATCTATGGTAATTTAGCACGCAAGCTGAGTCTTTGGCTTAGAATATAATGGATTCAGCATTACTGTACCACCTCCCTGGTCATAAATATTTTATAAAATATTTGGAAAAAAAAAAAACTGTTTTCTGTTATCTTTCTCTTCCCCATCTAATTTCAACTGTTAGCATACAGGTTTAATTATCTCTTTCAAGATCAGCATAGACTTTCTGCTACAATACAGACAAGTATTACAAACAAACATCCCGTAAAAGCCAGAACAAGTCTTTGCATGTATGTTTTCCTTAAAAGCTGTACTTGCTTCTCAAAATGGATGTTAAGGCCACAACGTGCATCCTAATACCAACAATTCAATGTAATAACAATTAACAATGTAATAACTTCATGTAATAACAACAAGCCTCCACTGAAATTATCTGTAGAATCTAGAAATTGAGATCAAAAGTGTTCCCATACTCTTAGTGCAGCAAGACATAGAACGCTTAACAGTGAGACAAGTTTAACCAACAGTATTTCGACACATGATCAATCATACATTCAAAAGACAAAGTTAAGATAGGCATCTCAAAATGCTAGTGCTGCCTTTCAAGGTCCCAGTTCATCTGTACAAGGACCTAAGACTATCACCTTCTTCCACGACTATGTAAATCCCATAAATATTCACATTCACAAAAGTCCTGTTTTGCCATTACTCATGAATAGTTCTCCCATCTAAGAGATTCTAAAGTACTGTGTTTATTTTAGTCATGATCTGCAAATAAATGCTCAATTTAAGAAAAACAGCAAAAGAGTGTGAAAAAGTGCCTTTTATTTCAGCAAAATCTTCAAATGAAAGGATAATTACAAGCAGTATCTGCTGAATTAAGTAAAAAACATCTCACGCCATCAGTAAAGCAGATTTTGTCAGCTAGGGACAGGTAAGAGCTATAGAAATACTGCATATTGTACTGCAACTGAGCACCTATTAACTTCATTTAAAATAAGCTGCCAGCTGAGACATGGACGAAAAGACAAAGATGTTCATTATTTGAACACATTGAGCTCTTGACTTTCTTGTTACTGTTGTTCAAATCCAGGAAGTCTAATATTAACATCACACTGAACTACAGAGGTAAGTACAGAGAGAATACAGATCCCTAAAGTTGTCCTTATGTTAGTTAAGTTACTGGTATAGACATTACCTCCCTCACTCCTGCCACGATCTTAAGCAAAATAGAATCCCTTTTATCATACATGGGATCACATTTCCATCACTTTCAGATGGTTAAACGTATCCCACAGCTACGTGGTAGGTCCTGTTCTCTCAGAGGGAGATCAGGCTGCCCAAGAGTCAGTACCAGAGTACAGGCAGGGCTGCCAAGAACAGTGGCGAGTCAGCAGCTCCACGGGTGCCAGCAGTCCTCATGAGCACACCAGTCTGACTGAATGACCTCGGTCAGGCTGGAACTGTGAAATCCACAGATGTCTCTCACCTTTCTAAATCAGCTGTTGTTCATTACAGTCCAGCAGCTAGAGCTATCTACTGCCGCGCACAGAATTTGGTGGCAGAGAGTGCCAAAAAGTGCATTGCCCAGAAGTAACACATGTTGGAAAACCACGCGGCTGCAGTCGCCTCTTGAATCATACGCTAGTTGTCACATTCCCAACTTTACACTGCTTGGCAAAGGAACAAGAAAAGTCAAACAGGAAACAATCAGGAAAATTGTCTTCATTCTCACTGGGCCTCATGTTCATCAGAGCAATCCATGAAGCTTCAAGCCCAGCGCAGACAGAAATATTATCCAACAACCCTGAAATCCTGCACCCATGGGCAGCCTTTCCACATCTTCAGCACAGCATGCTGCTACCAGTCGGTCCTCAACACCAGACACAGCACAGAGCAAGTGGCAGATCAAAGTAACCAAGTCATCACTTTCAGGAGTTTCCTCTCAGTAACACACTCAGATTCTACCATTGCCATTTGTGCATTGCCTGCTGATGGATGATCGCAGTAGCAAGCAACAAACTTCACTCCTGGTATGAATGAGTTTGACACAGAAGCAGTATGAGCTCTATGGCCTGGACAAGTAGGAAATCGTGCTGCTGCTGCCGCCCAGGGTGGTAAATTAAATGATGTGCCTCGCTCTCCGTACCAAGATGGCAACACACCACCCTACTTCCACAAAAGACAGCTGCTTCCTGGGGTGGCAACTGACCTTGGAAGCAGAAGACAGGATGAAGAGGCCAGCAGTCTAAATATGCCTGCAATGTAACAGCTGGCATCCAGCAGCAGGGCAGGCATGATAGGGACTCGGTGCAAAGGACACTAGATATTATGCTGCCAGATTCACACAATCATAAAACTCACAACTGTTATCTTCACCAGTGACTAATCACAGGGTTCACTGATTTGAGCAGCACCTTAAACTCAATTATTCTGGCAGGTCACTCTATCATAACTACTCCATTCATAGATCACCATTCTTAACAGTACCCTCTGCCTTCCCTTTTCTAAGTCCAGAAACCATTAAAAAAAAAAAAAAAAGTCTATTCCTTACAGAATGTGGAGTTGTCCCTTATCCAATAGGCAGCATATAGCACATTGATAATATGGATACCACCATTTAGAATATCATTAATATTATATGGGAGACAAAACCATCTTCCTTCACAGGGAATCAATTATACATTCCTCAATTATCCAACAATTTCTCTATGTACTTCACCTTATTTACTACATTCACAGGAATGGAACTTAGGAGCAGGGGGTGCAAACAGCAAGTCAGTGTCATAGATACTGAACTGAGATAGCAAGTCAGCTTATTCCACTCTAGGAAAATCAGATCCCCCTAAGACACTGGCATAAACCCTTCTTGTTGGCAAGTTCCACAGGAGTGGATCTTGACCACAACCCCTGGGGGACCAAGCATCATCTTACGCCCCTTTCAGATTACCAAAGCCACATACATCACTCGGCCAGAAAACAGTAGCGCACATGCTAGAACTTAGAAAGTCCACTCAAACTGCACCGTTGTTCCAGCAGCTTTAGCAATCTTCACCCCTGGTTAACTGAAGGCAGCTAGCGTCTTGCAAACATATATCAACAAAGCACTAACAAACCAAACGTTGCCTACATCAGAATGGGTAGGGTCTTCCTACGTGCAATTTCTAGCACTTGCTAGAATACCTCACATTACTTCTTAAAGGACAGATTTCATTTCACCTGTCCATCAGGTGCCACTTACAGTGCCATCCTTCTACTCTGCTTATGGTTTGCTCTGTATCTTCCCAGCTCAAACTTCACCTCCTGAGATCATCTGCACTGCAACATCTTACCTGCAGCTTTCTGGAGCTGCACACATTGCACCAAACAGACAGCTACCACTATTAAAGGCAGTGGTCTCCTCCAGTGGTATTATTTTCTGGAAAAGGAAAGGGTTCTTAGACAAGAACTACAGAGCTCCTCATCTCTCTGTAAGAGGTTTCTTTTGACATTTGTAGCAGCCTCGCTTACCATTGTAGATAGAGAAGCTGAAAGCATTTATATAAAGCTTTCCCTTCTAAATACAAGCATTTCATTACACAATTTTCCCAGCATCAACACTTGAGAAGTTAGATTCCTACTCAGAAAGAGCAGCATCATAGAACTTGTCTAAATTAGGAGGAGAAAAAGCCAAGTAGCTCTTACATATGTTTCTCTGGCCAATTTAGCCTCATGACAATAAAATAATGCAAGTGTCTACAGGCATTTGAATTACATGCCTCAAAGAGTACTGCTGGAAGCCACAAACCGCCTTTTCTCAAATTTCACACCAAGCATATTTAAGAGTTATGCCAAATTGATTTTTTCCAGTGGTTAGGCAAAGTTGATAAAGTCACAAATATTACCCCAAAAGATCAATCATCTATGCAATCACATGTTCTTCAGTTATTTACACTCAATATTTTACATAAATAAGGCTTCTTCAATGAAATTTATCAAGTTGCAAAAGCAGTAACGTAAGAATTTGCAAAGGCAGCCTAGTTCAGTCACTCAATCTTCCCTGTTAAGGACAGCTGAAGTATTTGAACAAGTTCAGAGATCTTAATGATTCTTAAAAATTCTTACCCTTCCCTCACTGTCTATGAGAAAATACTCTATATAAAGAAAGAGGCCACATTTGTAAAACTTCTCCCCCCCCCTCTCTATTGTGCAATACAACCTCCAGCATTGTTTATCCAGGGATTATAGAGAAACATTTCTATAAATTACACAGTGTCTGACTATACAAACCAACAGAACTTTCTTAGCCATTCTAAGTCTTGAGTTTGAGCAATGCCCACACTATTAAGTGACAACAGTTTCCAGCACACTCATATTCACATTGCCTGTTGGGTGTTCCTTGTCACAAGAAAGGGCTGCAGTTCATGAATCACGTCTGACAGCTACTGTGGGTTTTCTTTTTCCACGCTCAGTCCTCATTTTCCTTCCCATACTTAGTCTTTCTGTGTTCAGCCTTAACTCATGGCTAAGTCCTGTCTTGCTCAGTCAACTTGCATTTTAGAAGCCTCACAAAATTAAGCATTACAGTCATGCTGGCTGGAAGTAGACTTACTAGTGTTACAGAATGAAGACTCCTTAACCCTGAATCTATAGCAGAAAGAATAGGATGAAATTCAGCATACCCAGGATTCTAAACCCCAAAGCTGAAAAAGCAACCACAACTACAGAAATTTTTATTCCCAAGACTCACAATATTTTAAAAATTTATTGAGTTTGTGAACCACACCAGGTTTTTCTTATTGCTCATGTAACTTCTCTCTCCCTCAAATCTTTTAAAAAAAAAAAACCCCAAACAAACAAAAAAAAACCCCACAACCCAAAAACCCCACCAAACAAACAAAAAACAAAACCAAAGATAAAGGTGACTGTGCTGGTTTTGGCTGGGATAGAGTTAGTTTTCTTCATTGTAGCTGGTATGGGGTTTTGGATTTGTGCTGGCAATAGTATTGATAGTAGAGATGTTTTCATTATTTTGTTAGTGTTGAGGCCTTGACACAGCATCAAGGCCTTTTCTGTTCCTCACACCACACCACCAGTGAGGATACTGGGAGTGCACAATGAGTTGGAAGGGGACACAGCCAGGACAGCTGACCCCAGCTGACCAAAGGGATATTCCATACCATATGACGTCATGCTCAGCATATGAAGCTGGGAGAAGGAGGAAGGGAGGGAACACGTTTGGAGCGATGGCGTTTGTCTTCCCAAGTAACCGTTATGCATGATGGAGCCCTGCTTTCCTGGAGACGGCTGAACACCTGCCTGCCCATGGGAAGCGAGGAATGAATTCCTTGTTTTGCTTTGCTTGCGTGGCTCTTGCTTTACCTATTAAACTATCTCAACCCACAAGCTTTCTCACTTTTACTCTTCTGATACTCTTCCCCATCCCACCCCAGGGGAAGTGAGCAAGCGGCTAGGTGGTGCTTAGTTGCCAGATGGGGTTAAACCATAACAGTGACAAAATAACTTCACAGTCTGGAATGAAATGCTTTTCATAGCCTCTAACATGAACCTTTAAGCTGTGACAGGCTGCTGTAACAAAGCCAAGATAACCAAGGCTATCTTGGATTGTCCTACAACCACACCCTGGAATGCAATGCATGCCAAAACTCAACAGTTGGTCACTGACGTAGGCACAGTAGGAATCGTAATGCACACTGAATCAGTTTCTCACCACTGGAATAATACATTTAGGCAGGTTTGCTATAAATACTTAGTTCTGCAGATACAGGAGATTGGAGCCACATGCAGGAGACCCAGTTACTAATTACACACTGAGTAAATTTTCAGCACTATAAAATTAAGGAAGAGGAGGAGATTCAGAAAGTGGCCTACTTTAAGGCATACAGCCTGTGTACTCTGAACTCTCATGAAAACAGAGCAACCAAGAGATAAGGCTGTGGAAGAAATCACAGGTTTGGTCTACAGACATGTTCCCCTACGTATTACGTACTGATGCATACAATCCTGTTACTGAATTTATCTTTCCTAGATAAAACAAGTAAAACTCATATGAATAAACACATTAACTGGTATCAGACTGCCTTGTAACACGAGGCATAAGGATGAAGACAAAATGCACATGTGTTTGACATGCTGCCAGGCTAGGCTAAGGAGGTCCAGGTTTTGTACTGCAAACCCAGCTCTGCTGTAAGAGGCAATTCCATGTTTCCCGTCTCAGAGAGGGGCTGTAAGACTTGCACTTGCTCCAACTCGCTCCTACCCTGCTTCTGTAGTGGAAAACAAGTCACAATATAGGTTACTAACTTGACAACGCACTCAGATTGAATACACGTTTTATTAAAATGAGCTTTAATAATGCCTGATGTAGTGGTAATTTCCAGAATAATTGAGAAGTATCTTAAAAAGTTTCAGTATTTCAAACAGCACAAGTTAAAACTTGGACACCAATGCCGAGCAGATAAGCTGATTCCATCCTTCCTAATTATCTATCAAGGCAAAAGAACCAAAAATATTTGAATGATCTTATTACTCAGGTAAATCAACTTCACAGAACGTATTTAAAATCTGCCCATACTTAAGATCATATTCACAGATGAACACACACATGATCTGCTCCAGTTTTTGCGGTTTAATTGGTTTTGCTGCTGGTTTTTCTTAGTTTAATTGTTTTGGGGGTGAATGCTATGCTACTAATAATATTTTTATTTGCAAAATATTCTCTGTAGTTAAGTGACTTGACTTAGAAGGATTTTAGTAAATTTTGTTACTATTAAGGCCATCTTTAAAAAAAAAAAAAAATCTTACATTTCACAGGAGTTAGGACACCTATAGCAAGCTTTTTTTTTTTCTTCTTCCCTCAAGGGCTAGAGGGGCTTGGATTGTACAGGACAGAGATATTTGACATACTGATTCCCCTGATGCTGGAAAGAAGGTTAGAAATTCATGAAATATTGGATAGTCTTGAGGTTCACAATAGGAGACTATATTTCCTGCTGGATAATAATATTACATTACACACAAAAAGAGTTACGCTGGTGAAATTAAAATAGCTACAACATGTGAAGCTCTCAGCTCCCCTTCTCTCTGAAGGGAGACTCTGGAAGGGATCGAGGGAATTGCAGTACAACAACAAGAGAGATAACTGAACACCTCTACGAAACCTAAGCATCTCAGGTTGATGCACATTACATAAAGTCAATCCATGCTTACTCCAGTGCAAAATCAGAAGCGAGTCCTCTGGCTCTAATTCTCCTTCATACAATTATTTTGGGAATGAAGAAGAAAAGAGACAATGTGCTTCCTGAAGATATAGTTACCACAAGTTATGAGAGCAGGCAATCTGTGTCAGTATTACTATGTATTATGTCCTAGGTCTGAGGAGGAAAATATTAAGGAAATAATGACTAAGAGATGAATAAAAAGAAATTACTTAATCGTTATCACTGCTATTGCTAAGTGGCACCTTATCTAGCTTTTAAGGTGACTAATTATTGACAGGCATAACAGAAACAGATTTTGAGTAGAAACCTGAATTTTAATAGCATTATGGAGCAGCTTATTAAGTATGATATTTAAAAGTAAATCCAAGCAAGACTCAAGTCTTCAGACTAGAGAAAGCTTCAAATTTATCTACTAAATACAATGTAGAAACCTCCAGTGTTTATTTAATACATTTCAAAGTTTGAAACTGTTTCAACGTATCAGTAACTAGGAACAAGTTTTCTGATTCTATTGTAAGTGGTTAAAGAATCCCACTACGAGCACAATTTTAAGTATTATTTAAAGATCTCACTAAATTCAAAGTTTTTGGTAGAGATGAGTTCAGAGAACCTGAAAAGCACTTCTACGTGATGTTCTCAGCTACATTAAGATGCACATTTAAAAAAAGGAATCAGCCTCCTGAGGCTGCATCACAATTAATTTGCAATCTTTCATAGAATCTCTCAAATTTTAAAACTCACAAAATCTTAAAGGTAAAAAGATGTAATATTCAGTTTTTAAGAAAATAAAAGGAAGTTCACAGGCTTAGTTCAGAGAATAAACACATTACTCAACTGGTCAAAGAAAGCAGAACTAGCCCAGGGTACGTTGTCATACCTAATTCAAATCACAAGTGCTGACAAGTATCTCCTTTAATAACTTGAATCCAGTCCATCCAAGATCTGAAAGTAAAAGCTTCCTATGAAACACTCATTTTTACCTACAGAATTAAGTTTTTAGTTTCCATAGTACTTAACTTACCATTTGGAAGAAGTGTCTATTGTTTTAAGACCACCATCAATTACTGCCCACACAGACTTGGCCAGTTACACGCAAATAAATCCAGATAATATATTTCTCCAAAATTCAGAACACGAAAAGGTAAACCTCTACAAGAGGCAGAACTTAAGGCAAGAATGTGGCTGTGACACTGGCTACATTGGACAGACTGCTCCAAGACACTCCCTGCAAATTCTCTTCACCGCCCACATCCCCTCGCATTAGGCACACAGGCATGATAGGCAACAGGAAGGGCCTGGACAGCCAGCGTTCATTCTGGGTCAGGTACACCAAAACGCTGCTGGGAAACCTAAACAAACTGGACACGGCCTTGGGTCAAAATAAAGGCTATATCTGAGGCACCTAAGTTGGATCTGTAAGACACTGCAGTGCACGCAAACCAAGGCCATCTTCAGCTGCCTGGTTTTGCACGGGTTTTGGCAGCACCTGCATCAGTTCTAAGACACCCAACTCCCAAGCACACATTTTTAAAGAGACTACTACAATCATAATACATTAGGCCATCTCTATTAGCAGCAGTAGCTATATCCTGCTATAGAAACCAGCACAGCTTACCATGACTGCCATTTATTAGGTTCCATCAGAAGCAGCACTCACACTATCTACATAAAAATAAAATGTATTGAACCCTTTTTTTGTTCTGCAATTAGCGTGCTCGTAAACTCCATCCGTCTGTGACTGAGAGCGGAAACCAGTGTTTTTTAGCAGGCAATAACAGTCTTGTTCTTGGATACTACAACATAAGTGTAATTCACCATTCACTTCAATAATACCATAGCTTTTCTGCAAAGCCTGAGCAATTGCATCAGTGGGACAGGCCACTTGCTCTCTACAGGAGATGCCTAATTATCCACTGCACCATCAAAGCATCTGCGAAGCTTAGCCAGCTCCAGCTGTGCTGATAACCTAAGAAAACTTGCAAAAATAACTGGCATGGAGCAGGGTAAAGTCCAGAGTGAAACACTGTAAATCTGTCCTCGTGTATGTAAGCCGCACAGCGTGTTTAGTTCTATAAATTGAATTAAGTGTTATTTGTGAATCCTGCTTTCACCTGTGGTGTCCAAGCTGGTAGCATGACTGATAGAGCTACTTTATTCTTCAGCACACACCTAATAAAAGTAACTGTGAAGAAAAGATCTCTAGGTGTACTAATAAGATAGTTACAAGCCCAGACAGACAGAAGTTTCAGCCTGTTTCAAAGGAGCATAATACTTAATGGAAGCAGAGAGGCCTACAATTACACAGTTAAGTTCCAATATACATTTTTACAAGATTACAGCTGGAAAAATTCACCTGTCCTGAGAAGAAAAGAAGCCAAAAGGCAGAAGAGATATTGAGACAGTCATGAAAACATTATCAGAAATTCTCACATCGCCCTTGAATTACAACAGTCACTGGTGGGTTTGTAACCCCTCAACTCCCTCAAAATAGTTAGTTAACATGGTTTACCTAGACAGTAAAGACTGGAGCAAATATCTGGACCAAGTATCTCTGGAAAAGGGGCCTGTAAATACTTACAAATACTTTTTTTTAATGTCAGAAAACAAAAAGCAATTTTTGGTTGTAACTACCATGGTTGGTTGATATTGGTATATGCCAGCCTCTGCATTTTTGTCCAGTTTTCTGAAATAAACTCACATGTTCCATCATGCCAGATACAAGCTAAGGGTTGTACACTGGATTAAAAGCACAGGAGTATAACTCTGTATGACCATGAACCCTGTACCAGCCGTTACTCGATTTAGAGAGATCCAGTAATAAGATGCACATGTCATAGAAGAGTGGGGACTAATTACCCATCTGAAAATTACAGAGCACCCAGAGAGCAGAAGAGTGCTGATTCCCAGACAGCAGCTCTGTTACTGTACAAAGTAACGTACTGCTGCCATCCACTAAAATGTGCCACCCTTTTGTCACGCAACAGCATATTTAGTAAAAGTTCACTATAATACACATACTTCTTTTACTACATTTTTTCTGTAAATTATCCCATCCCTTTTCAATTGCACATGCAATTATTTGCTAAGAGCACTTCTCTGGATTACTACTTCCCTTCTCACATTAAGGCGTTAAGCAGGACCAAATCAGCAGAACAGTATAGCTCTATCTGGAGGAGCGATTTTGCCTTATAACTGTATCAAACCTAATCTTTTGTTAGAAGCTTTAAATTCAATACCTCGATCTTATTTTAAGATAAAGCTGCAGAGTGTAATCTTAACATTGAACAATGAATTTTTGCCAACATACTCTTGTTTGTTTGGGTTTTATTAACTAGGATAAGGATTTTACAGGTTCCAAATTCTAACTACCTAACCAGAGAAGAGGAACATCATAATGAATTTATACCCACACAAAAAAATAAAATTGGGGAAGTGCTTTCAAATAATGTTACATGAGGTGATAAATTACATCTGGAATGTCAGGCCCTTGAGAGAGCTTTCAATATTGAAAAAACAGCATAGAAAAAATTGCACAAGCGATACAGGAACAAGACACATTTATGATGTAGGAGACCATCAGCAATTTGGAGGTTGGGTTGGGTTGGTTTTACATAGCCAAAGCTATTAAGATCATTATGCACCATCTACTGTACACTCCACATCTAGTTTGTTTGACCAGTTCAGTTTACTGGCTGGTATAAAAGGCTTTATCACATCTGCACCCTTTCCTGCAAGGAGGAGGCACATCTTTATCTAAACTGAGCTAAGCAGGATGAATGGGATTAAAAAGGAAACATTACTCAGCCTTACTGGTATTTTATCTCTGAAGATCTCTTAAATAGTCATATAAAGTTTATCATGACATCTGCTTAACCCTATCAAAAGGCTGGTCATTCACCTTGAAAAAAGTTTTATGAGCTTCTGTGCAAATCCAACACAAGTCTAAAATGCTTTTTGCTATGGTAGGAAAGAGTACAATAAGCAAAACGAGCCCCTCCTTTAATCTGTATAAAGGTTGTGGAGGTGGGAAGGGGAGAGAATAAAACACTGCTTTTCTCTAATATCAGCCCTTTAAATTTCTGTCGATGACATGGAAAAAGTACATACATTCACCAAGTCAATCTGTAAACTGAAGAACATAGGCTGATGTAAACATCATTGGGGAATAAAACAATGTGCAAGACTCTTGAGGGAAAAAATGCTTCCTGAGGATTCACAAAATCATCACGCCCATTTGGAAAGTGGAAGGGAACCTGATCAACCTGAAAAGATGCAGTTGTAATCCCAAACTGAAGTATACTCTAAAATTTACCTAGACAGTAATTGTGGTTACCAAGGGGGAAAGAGAGGGGGAGCAGTAGCAAGTATTCTTTAATTTGAGAATCCAAAAGCAATTCTTACCATTACAGAATTTAAGTCGAGTTTTAGGCAACACTGTCCGACCACTTCTCAAGAGCTGGGGCAGCACAGGCAGTGAGTCCAGCACAACATGTTTATAGCACACAGAACCCACATACCACTACTTATTCTATAATTAAACACCAAAACAAAATGCTATTATGAACACAATGTCTCTGACCACGTACCACATTCAGATGGACACTGAAATATCTTTTAGATAACTGAACTCGATCTAATCTGGAGTTGGTATTTCCTGGCCAATGATGACTACCTTTTCTAAACCATCATTAAGTATCAGGAAATACCCACCCCCAGCATCAATTACTATTTAAACATATACTAAAGTGTTATGCTTTTAGCACATTTACTCATAGCAAAATATCCTATAGGCAAATGTTAGGGGGGAAAAAAACAAAACAAAACTTTCCACCAGACTTGAGGTAATCGAAGTACAAAATCAAGTCCTAATATTAATAGGAAAACGTAAATTAGGGCCAGACTTCCAGCTCACTTAACTTGTAAAGTGTGACTGCAGCATAACCCTGGGCTCTTACACAGTCTTATCTCGCTCCCTTCATCCACACACAAAAATGCTTCCTGAATTGATCCAAATCACTACCATGTTTGGGATTACAGGTTAAAGAAGAGCTTGGACTAGTACTGTACGCACTTTGTACAACGGGGACAAAGGTCTTCAGAGAACCCAGCACTGCTGTGCTGTGCCCTTCCGTCACAGCTTCCCAGGTGGACCGACCGGTATCAATTCTCAGCAACCCACACAAAGAAGAGAGACAGCAGTGCCTCTCTGCAAACTCCAGCCTCTAGGAGAATTCATGCCTTTTCATCTCCATTTTCCGTTCCATTAAAAACAGTAGAGAAAAGCAAGCACTTCTCAGAAGGAGAAAAAAAAAAAAAAAAAAAAAAAAAAAAAAAAAAAAAAAAAGAAGAAGAAGAAGAAAAAACCACAACCCACAGTATCAATCTAGTAAGTGAAAGGCAACATCACATTTATATTCAGGAAGGGTCAGGGGTGGACAATTGTCCTCTCCATTTCTGTACAAACCAAAATTAAAGACTTTCAGTAGGAAAGTCAAAGCTATAATCCCCTCATCCCCATCTCCCTGAAAGTACTAATAGAAAGTTTTCATCACAGTAACCAACACAGTACTGTATTGCAAATATTAAATCCTACCTACCCTGCCTCCCATGGTTTCCTCTCCTATCCTTTTCTCACCTTCTTTCTTTTAAAGGGAAGAGATTTGCTTTACAGCTGCCACAAGTGCACCAGAATTATGTCTAGTTTACTTAGAAATATAAAATAATGATAATCCCCAATGAAATTTCTAGGTGCTATTAATTACTGTATCATTTTTCTATTAGAATTCTACATATTCAGCTTAAGTTGGCATGTAGCTTACTGCAAGTCAGCCACTTCTTAATTAAATCCTAAATTCCTAGCAAGTATCAGTACTTAAAACTTCTACCTTGAAGCAAGTCTACAGCTTGGTATCAATAATGATTTTGTTTCAAAGGGCATTCTGGTCACACCGCCTAAAAAGAGCAGCTCTTTTTTTTTTTTTTCTTTTTTTTTTCTTTTTTTTTTTTTCTTTTAAAAACTACTGACACTCCTTCAAATTGGGAAACCTATGTACTGAGCAGCGGTAATCTAAGTAACCCAGAAGCAGCACTCACCTAACACCAACTCACAGCTCCATAAGGACAGAAGGGAGGTGCTCCGCAGAAGATAGTGCACAAGGAGACTCCCAGCAGAAAATACAGCTTTAAAAACAAAGAAAAAAAATCCCCACCAACCCATCCCTCTAATTCTACTGTAAAGTTATTTACTAGTCATTCCATATAGATTTGAAAGATGTAAATTAAAAGTAATGATTTGGGGGGAAAAAAAACAAAACAAGTCCCCCTCAACATTTATCTTGCTGTGTTTAAAACTGCTGTGTCACATGGAATAAAACAACTTGCTAAACTCTATCTATGAAGCAAGGGTAGAGTTTTAAACTGATTAGTACAAAGGTCTTCAAGAAATTGAGCTTTCACAAATTACAGCTTTGCTTACACTCCAGATTACAATATGGACTTTGTAAAGATTTAAGACCTTCATAGTGACGTGTTTCTAAGCACACAACAATATGAGGAAGTGTTGTAGCTGATATCCCTCTTCTCTGTAGACAATCACATATCAAAGGTGCATCATTGTTTAAAATAGCTCCAGCTCTTAAGGATGAAGATCTATTCCCTTATCCTGCCTTGACCTCAAGGGAGGGACACACTGTCCTCCAGAACATCCTGTCAGGAAAGCTGTAACAACCGTTCAAATTTGGAGATTAGGATAATAAATACAATTTTGCTAGTTACTTATTTTGGCTTCAAAAAAAAAAAAAATTATTGTCTAAGAACATCAAATCTTTTCTAACCAAGTTTTGTCCAGTTCAGAAATCCTGGTGAACATGTCCACTTCTGCAGCTGTGGGGAACTGGGAACAATATATTTGTTAAGCTCTGGACATGGTAGTTTTGTGTGAGAGCTTTTCTTTGTTACATCCATTCTGTTTTGAAGTTATATGTCTCCTGAAATTAGTTTCACAGAATATTTATTTGCTATTTCTTCCAAAATCTAGAGATTTGGAATTTATCGGAATATAGTCCAGGTCCATTCACTAAAACGGTATTCATCCGTTTAGGAAAGATGGAATGTTTTCCACATTTCATTTTTTTTAGGACTACATCCCCAAACCTGCAAGAAGATGCCCATGACATAAGGAACAAGGTCAACAAGTATTTTGATCAGGCCCATTTTCCCTATTTCTTAGCAGTGTCACCAACTCCTAACCGAAGAAGCTGTTAAGGTCAATAATAAATTGCAGGGCTCCTAAATGAACCGGTAATGTTCTACCAATTTCCCTCCTAAGTAAAATTACTGCTTTACTGGTTGAAAAGTCTTCTCAAGTACATGATTAACAAAAAGATTGGCCCAGACTACCTGAATGACTACTTTAAATGTGGTTTTACTATGTTTTTATTATTAGACCTTTACATTTAGTTATTGTTTCTCCCCATTTTTCTTGAAGTTTATGCAAATGGAGAACATTGAGAAAATAAGCAACATTATTTCTTTTTTTTTTTTTTTTT
>VXBL01010049.1:198085-229613 GCA_013400195.1 Aramus guarauna
TTTTTTTTTTTTTTTTTTTTTTTTTAAGTAAAATGTCTACTGAAAAGTACAGAAAAGTCATCTGGTGAGATTTTAGTGCTATAAACCCTTAAAAACGTTTACTGGAGTAAGACTGTTGGACAACCTTGGTCTCTAGTTCAATTACAAAGTGTTAGCCACCAGTGTGCATTCACAGATATTTGCATTTGAAACTGAGATGGGGAAGAAAAGAAGCTCACAGATGAGATCTCAAACAGTTAATATTTCTTTCAGTTCAAGCTCTTAAAACGTTACATAAAACTCATTACCTCACTTTTTAACATCAAATTAAAATAACAGCTAAGATTTTTTTGAAAGATGGAATGTCATTTTATCAAACGGCGAAGAGAATTGTGCAAGCGACACACAGCAAAACACAGAGCCAAGTCAGATTCAAATTTGAGCTTGCATACATTAACTCCTAGTTCAAACAGTGAATCACACTTACATACTGTACTTTTTACACAATGACAAAGCAAATCCCATAACCCAGACTGAATAAACCAGATGTCAAGATTTACAGATTCCGGTTACATTCCTTATACTCTATTTTTCAGGAACTAAAAGTATTGCTAAATTCACAAATGCTATTTTAAATAGTGGTAACGTATGTTAGTAGATGGAAAAGATTCATAAACATAAATTTTTAGAAAATGCAGCTATATTATGAGCTTGCACAAGCTTGCAGCAAAAAAAAAAAATATCACTTCTTCAAAGAGTCATTACAAACCTGTTTTGCTTTCGTTGTATTTTTAGGATCCAGCTTAAATTCCACTGAGCAAGACTGAAGTACAAAAGTTTGCTCAATCTGAAATTGAGCCTCAAGAGCTAAGTTTATCAAAAAACCATGGCTGAATTATTATAACCTCCCAGACTGCTTACCTGCTTTTAATGCTGTGGTTCATATATTACACTGTGCCGTAATTACCCCTATTTTAAATTAGCAAACCACCTCTGTTAAAACACAACTGTATCGCCAGTTCAGAATCTTCAGCAAACTACACAGCAGTCACTCCACCACACACACCAGGGAGCTGACTGACTACCATCCCTTTAAAAAGAAAATCAACCCCATTTAATTCCTGTTTGCATCTGGACATATGGAATCAAGAATACACATGAAAAACCATACAGCTGCAACTGTATAAATATTTTTCTTATCAATTCCCTGCCAAGAGCATCTCAAAATTCTAAAATCAATTTCATACATGAAAAATAAAACTAAGTTCATACAGGCAGACAGGCTTCTCAAATCTGGGTACCCACATTTGGGGTGAGTGAGAGGTATTCCAAGGCCAACATACAGTCTCATCTCGGATGAAATTTTCCAGATTTTGTTTCCTATGAACTTTGGGAGTGGAGCTGGTGTCTCCTTAAATTGGCATAATGATTATCACTGATTTTATCATAAGAATTTCTGGCATCCACTTCAAATAACAATCCAGCAGACAACACACATTCCAGCTTGCATTATTAGGATTAAAACAGGAACCTCTTTCTATTGACATATTCCTTCCAATAAGGATTATCCAAGCAATTGTCAAACTGATTGCAATTGATTGCAGTACGATGACACATAGGCACTTTGGTATATTTGTCAACAGAAAATGCTGCAGCAAATTTAAGTCTTCAGATATTTGATTTATAAATAAGCTTGAGAATGTCCCTTTAAAAGCACTTTTCAATAAAGTACCTCGGTATCCATAGATCATATGGAACAGTATTTCTAGATTCAGCACACTAGGAGATTTTTTTGTTGTTGTTGTTAAACCTCCAGCCAACCAGTCTGTCTTCTGCCTTCTCATACAACTCATGATACTTGTGCAACTTCATTATCTAAACAAATCAATATGGACATCTATCATTGATGCACTAATAAAATCCAGTCTTAGCTGTACCAAATCTGCCAAGCCAATGTAAGTAAAAAGACAACCACAGAAGCCCATGAAGGTGCTGTGTGTACAGATGAACACCTGAGTCAAGTATTAGTGGCACCAAGCTAAAATTTTTCTTTGTATAATCACATTAGTACGGCTATTTTATTATTTTGTTTATTTTGGCTTAAATATGTTGATGAGTATCTCCATTCTGGAGACTACCTGTAATTTAGAAGTTTGTGATGGCTTTTTCAGTCATACACCACCACTCATGAAAGAACAAAGCCATGGAAGAATGTCACAGTCTCAGACTATTATAAAGATGTACTACAACAGATCAGCACAAAACCCTAAACAGAAATTGATACATTGGGCTTTTTAGCAGAAAAAAATATCATTTTTAGCATATAGCTATTTCAAGTTTTTCTCCTGAAACTTGTCTACTATTACCCGCTTCTAAGATTGGTGCAGCACTGATTGCTTTTCACTCCTTCAAGCAAGCATAGTCACATTAGACTTTTGCTTTATAAGGTCTATGAAAACCTTCCAGAGTTCACACAACCCCTACTTTCTGTGCAAGTTTGGGTGTGACAATCAATCAAGGTCATCTTCTTCAAGTCCTTCCTTTGGACTCCAATTTCTTCTATCAAATGCTTTATATGGGTACCTGCAAGATGCTTAACATACACCCCAAGAGTTCTATGAAGCTATTTTGGTTACCTACAAACAGAGACAACTTAAGGACTCTGCACCTAGAAGTCCTCTTAGCCTTCATACTCAAAGGTTTTGTCTTTTCATAGTCCACTTTTTGGGCAACCATTAACTCCAGCTAAAACATTTCTAAAGACGAGAATTGCAAACCAAGTCTATATGAACACCTGAAATCTTGAAAAAGATGTGCTTAAGCAACAATAACATAAAGCGGCAACACTAGTTCTGAAGACTTAAAAGACAGCTGGACAAGATGTTGCATTTTCACAAAGAAGTAACTTACAAACAGCATGCAACCTGTGGCAGCAGGGCTGACTGTGGGTTCAGCAACGCTGGGGTAGACAGCAGCGACCCTGTAAGTTTTCAAGGGGCAAATCATTACATAACCTGTGTTTAAAATCGCTTTCATGTTCCTTGCTTCACTGAACTCTGGCATCAAGTAATATTTAAATAATGGTCCAGAGCTGTGAAAATTGCCTCCTTGACACTTCAAGTACCCTTAAAATAAGCGGTTTAGTTTTGTTATCACATTCTTCTTTAGGACTTTGATAGCTCTCTCCAAACAGTTTTGCATATTTGTAGTCTAATCACCATGCTTAAATGGCAGCATGTTGCCCAAACCCGAGTACAAGCAGTCTGCCGACTGACGGCAATAGTACAAACAGTGAAGTACAAGGGTGACTGTGCTGGAACGTAGACACCCTTCCAGCAGATTTGCTTGTTGAACCTTTTTGAACATGAGATTCCTGCCAGCCCATGTCTTCAGGCTGTCAAGGTCCCTCTGAATAACAGCACAACTGTATTTTGTGTCATCCACTCCTCCTAATTTTGTATCATCTGCAAACTTGCTGAGGGTGCACTCTGTCCCATCGTTCAGGTCATTAATGAAGATGATAAACAGCCTAGGCCCTACTATCAACCCCTAGAGTACACCACTAGGAACTGGCTTCCAGGTGGACTTTGTGCCACTGCTTACAATCCTTTGAGCCCAGCATTTCAGCCAGTCTGGAATCCACCTCACTGTCTGTCTACTTATCTAGCCTGTACGTCATCCACTAGATTGTCAATGAGGGTGTTAATGGAGAAAATGTCAAAAGCACTGTTGAAGTCAGTGTCAACTGCCCTTCCCTCATCCACCAACCTAGTCACTTTGTCGCAGAAGGCTCACAGATTGGTCAAGCACGATTTCCCCTTCACAAATCCTTGATGACTATTGCTAATCACCTTCTTGTCCTTCGTATGTTTGGAAATGGCTTCACAAGAGAATTTGTTCCATCATCTTCCCAGGGAGCAAAGTGAGGCTGATCAGTCTGTAAATCCCCAGACCCTCTTGCCCTTCTTGGAGACAAGAATGACATTTGCTTTCTTTCACTCCTCAGGAATTCTCTTCTATTGTCATAGTCTTTCAAAAATAATTGAGAATGGCTTTGCTACAATATCAGCTCACTCAACATTCATAGGTGCATTTTGTCAGGTCCCATGGACTTCCTTATAGCAAATTTGTTTAAAAGTTCCCTTACCCGGTCCTTTTCCACCACAGCCAAGTCTTCATTGCTCCAGACTTTTCCACTAGTTTCCAAGGCCTGGGACTTCAGAAAACAAATCTCACCAATAAAGACCAAGGCAAAAAGGCACCTCAGAGCTTTTTCCATGTTTTCCCTAGTCTTCCTTTGGCTGCTGATGTACTTGATGAAGCCCTTCTTGTTGCCCTTCATGTCCCTGAACACTTACCTGGAAACTGAGGTCCAAAGGCACTCCCAGTCATATATTTTCTACATTCCATTACTGTCATTCCTCACACACAAGCAGGAGGTGCAGTTAAGGTCAGATGCAAAAAAAAAGTACAAAATAAGGGAAAAGGCACTTCTTGAAAAACTTCTTATTGAGCATATTCTAACTTAACCATTTTAATACCATACAAACAAATCAAGGAAACCTTAACCAACTGGTTAGAGTTAGCTCCAAATTGCCTCTCTACCCTGCTTAACCTTACAACACAAGTATCGTGCTAATGATGGCTAAATTTGCTCCTGCAGTCAAAAATAGAGAGCCTGATTGACAGATGTGATATGCCGTGGAATTAACGTGATTAGGGAGCGAGACAGCTGTCTCCCCAACAGCAGCACAACTTCCCTGTTTATAACTGTGATGAAAGTGAATTGTTACTTTCAGGAAACTGAAATGATGCATCCCTGTGGTTATGTATTCTGGTGCTTTAGAACACACAGCTCTTTCATCTTCTGTATCAAGCCATACCTTACAGCCTGCTCTGCATTTCTAGGGCACAGCACTGTCATACATATGTCAAGAAGTGAAGTGTTAGAACAAATAATTTAAACAACTCACTAAGTCTGGAGAGTATGCATTAAAGAGCTCTGACTGTACACAGCAAGTGACTGGGCTACTAATATGCACCTACTGAAGGCAGCTTTTATGCTACAGGATAGTAAATGTTGCACTTGCATTTAAAGGGTGCTAGGAGCAGTTCTGAGAATTAGTTACAAACTGTACTTTAGGGTGATAAGCTGATTTAAAGAAAGTGTCCTAAACAGAGTGTCCCAAACATACAGCAGCAGTGAAAGCTCCAGAGAAGGCAGTAAGAGCTGATATTAACAGCTTGACATCTGTCAAGACAATGAAAAAGAGATCATCTTTACACTTCTGAAAAAAGAATGTACTCCTAAACTTTAGCCTGTCTCCAAATAGTAAGTTTTGAGCATCACAAGTGGGACAAACAAAACCCCAATGTGTAGAAATCCAGATACACTTTTAATTGTCCACCAGAATTCTTGTTAACTACATTTAGCCACGTCATTGAAAGATTTGGATTTTCAGAAAGCATCCAACAGAGGCTGATAAGAAGTGTCATGTATCAGAAACTAATTCTCAGGGTAACAAGAAGTGACTATAGTCACTCCACACCAGCATCTGCCCTCCCTCAAGCTCGCAAGTGATCAGCCTACACATAAGCGTGCACGTGGCTTTCCCTAACAAATACAACTTGAGTGTTCCTTTCCTACCGCTCCTCTGCCTCCTATATGTAGCAGGTATACATTGTGCCATGCTGGTGCTGTTCTCACAGACAATCCCCTACAGCTGGGGGCATCCCAGCCGCTCTGCCACTGTGTGACATAAGACAACTGTTAAAGGCACAAAGAGGCTGAACAACTGTAGGAACACCAACAAAAACAGCAGTACATCCTTAACCAGTTCCCTACACATCAGTGGCTCCCAAACTGATTTAACAGGTTTACCAAAAGAGCCTTTGAACAAACTTTAATTAAGTCTATTCCAAAACAAGCACCCATTTTGGCTCAGTGCTCTAGGTAAAACTCCAGTGCATTTACAAGTATAATCAGTTCAGCACAGTCCTCCCTCTTTCCAACATAAGTACTGCTATTTCGTTTGACCCTAAACCACACTAAAACTGAAACAGCCATCATGCAGCCATTTCATCTACTTCTACCAATTTCCACAACCAAAACAGAATCGCAGATGAAGAAGTGCTGGGAATAGTAACTTCAGAAACATGTCAGTGAGGGGGTTTTGTGTCTGTTTAAGTGTGGTAGTGAATACAGAGATCTGCCTGAGCAAGTATTTTTACTAGTGAAAATGCATCATATCTGTACATAAAAATGCAGCTTATCTGTACTAAACAGGATTTTTTTAACCCATCAGATTCAAAACTGCATGGAACAGGTAACAAAACAAATGAGTAAAGAAAAATAAGGTTCTACAAAAATTATTATCGTTTATTTAAATTGTATTCGTGTACTAGCTACCATTAACTTCCATGCATTCAAAAAGCAAAATTGTATTGCTTCTCAATACAAGAAGTAAAAATCCGGGTATCAACATGAGACCCATGATATATCTCAAGCCTCCCTAAAGGCCAGCACACCCAAAGTTGTGTCCGCATCAACACAACTCTGATCAAGTATTTGCAAGCCTGACTCGAAACACCACTATGGGTCACACCACTCAGCATTTCTATATCTCAAGTGGCATCTGAGCACAGAAAGCAGACACCGCTTTGTATGCCTCCAAGCTCTTTCTGCACACATCCAAGGAAAGAGTGTGACTAACAAGACGTACTTTTAATAAGAAATTTGAAAAGAAGCATTTTTCTCCAGAAACTGGTAGCATTCAGTAATTAGCAGACATACAGCTCTACTTGAGTTGCAGTATTCAGTTTCTTAGCAAAACACTCAGAAAAGGCATCAGCACAGTGAAGCAGAAAGTACTTACTGGTGAACCACAGGCCAGATACCTCAGACAACTCTACCTGGTCTTTTACAACTGTGACTTCTAAAGAAATGGAATTTAGTTTACAAAACTGAGAAGTTTAGATTAACTAGTATAAGCGATCACTTCCATGCTGTAGACCATTACTTCTCTTTCCCAAAGAAAATTTCTGTGTTTGTTACCCTATTTAATGGCCACTGCTAACAAATCAACCAAAAGATAAAATTTGTTGTACGACATACCTGTTTATGCTACATGAGTCTGGAAGAAAAGAAAATAATAAAAAAAAATATTTAAAAAGTCTAAGTACCTTTAGTATAGGGAATGGCTTTCCTGCTCCTTGTTTTTAATTACCCCAAACTCAAAATTGAACTCAATAGCTGAAGGCCCTAGCAATAGTTTCTTCCTCTGCCTTAGAGATTTCACTATCTATATGAAGAAACATACCCTTAATAATGAGTTTCTCTCCAGGGCTAGAAATATCATAGGTCAGTCTTCAGTATGAAAGCCAGCAACGAGCTCATCACAGCTTTCCTGAGCACTAACTGGGAGCACTAATAGTGAGCTCTGCTACGCCGTATTTCTCAAAGGACTTGCTTTAGGACATTCTGGTTTTAGATATATTGATATGACCAGGACAATGCTACTAAATATTACAATTTCAGTCCCCATCAGGTCACCTGTCTGCATTAAATTGCATACAAGCATACTGTGACTTCTGTGCACAACTGACAAGAAAACAACCAGCAGTAGACATTCATAAAGAGGTAAGACCAAAATAAAAGGTCTTCAGGTGCCAAATAATGGAATTTTCTGCTAGCTTTCCCAAAGCGTATTGCTGGTTTCATCAGAGTTTTACAGTGTGAAATGTCAAGGTCGATATAAGCAGCACAGGAAAACCTAGAACAATCCCCCCAAAAGTATCAGATTACAAATGAAATGAAGAAACTACAACCCAAATACAGAAATTTTATATTACGCTGGTTACCACTGAACAAGAAAAACTGGTTTGCCCACACAGACAAAAGAAAGTATTACTTGCCCAACCAATGTTTCCCTAATTCAACTTTACTAAAGTGAGCATGATGTTTAGTCTATTCTTGAGGACAACCCAATACAGATTAAAGTATTTCAAGGAGTCTATTTCAAGGTTTTCCTTTCTGAATATGTGAAGGGCAGAAAATGGCAACAGCTGTTAGCCAGCACACACTAAGATAGATGAGATAGAAAAGCCATAATGCCAGCGTACCACTAAGGATTTGAACTTAACACATCTGAAAGGTTTGTGTGATAGTTGAATATTTGAAAACCTTTTACCTCTCCACAGTTTTGAGAAAAAGAAGAGCTGTCAAGATGCAACACTTCACCCGTAAAGCTGGACTCCCACCTTCTCTGAACTTTCATGACAAACTAGCTTTATAAAAATGCTTGCTTAAATATTAGTCCTAAACTGCTTCAATATTCATTTAAAGGAGAACTTTACTTTTTACAGACTTTTATTTTTAAATGTAATTAATAAAAAGCAGCCTGAAGATGAATCAAGTTTTTTAATTCGTCTGTGTCTATATATAAACAGAGGGAGAGGGGGAAAGTTACTATCTGTTTTAGAAACCACGCATGTAGCGTTCTAAGGCTGTTCATAAAAGATCTTCTGCGTGTGCAGCCCATGGAGCCACATTTGAACCTTGCAAACAGGTTTTTGCATACAACAGGCCTAAAAGAATCCTCAAAAATATCAGCTCATGGCACATAACCATTTTCAGCTACATTACATGGGCCATCCAATAGGTCCCATTATGAAAATTTAAGTTCTTACCATACTAACAAACAAATTACAGGTTCTGCTGTTCTTCAAAAAAAATTCATCCAACAGAGACTAAGATTTTCAAGTAAAACCACGGACCAAGTTCATATTTGCTAAAAATAGAGCATGACAGTACTTGCATCATACTATCATACCCTTCTTGTGTTGATATGACAAGTGTTGGGTTTTTTCTTATATTTAACTCACCGTCATCTTTCATAATAGCCTTCTCTCAATGGAGAAAAGATGATAAACAAACATGCACGGAGGAAGCGTGATTAACTTACACAGTAAATGTTTCTCAGCTCTGCCAGGTATTAGTTACAAAAGTCTGGGCAGTTCATTTCCTATTGCCTGATTCTACACTTCAACTATATTTGGTTTTATTTAAATAAGAGAACAGAGCTTTTCAATGTTGTGTATTTCTGTAGTCTGAATTTATGGTAACAATTTAGCTTTACGTCAAATCCAAACTCAAGTTACAGTTTCAGAGGTCCTTATGCATACTACATTTCTCTCTTCAAAAAGCAGATGGAGAAAGACAAAAGCTCGAGTGGGAGGAAGCAACAAAGAAAGGAAGGAATGTACCAGCTTGCCAAAAATGTGCCACAGCCCCTACAATACAATGTTAATAATTCTGCCTAATGCAAATGCAATAAAGGTCAGCATTTTATATCCAGAGTCAATCCCTTTTCCTATTACTGGACAAAAACCACTACACTTTGGTGGGGTTTTTTAGAATGACTCATTTTACTACTCCTTTAAATTGAAGGGTGCCATCTGAGGTTTCTAACATTTTTCATAAAGTGCTTTCAGATGTATGGAACAAAATACTATTTTAAAGACGCTGGTTTGCTGTTTCTGGCTTTATTTCCAAAAGTTTGAACAATATTTTGCACTAAAAAAGCAGTGAACTACAATAGGTTTTTGAACTTCTTTGGAAAAATTAGGATAAAGCAATACTAAACCCCATCTTCCTGAGAGCCACTTTAAGAGAAGTTCATCTAAACAACTTAAAACAGATTAATTTGAAGCATACCTTATGCACTATTTGGAGTGCATATAAATCAGTTCATATCTGGTAGAAAGGAAAGGACAAGTTTGGACTTGCACAATTCAGCCATAACTACACTGGGGAAATATTTGATTTTATATCCTGCTTTTTCTATTGTAAGTCCTATTACGTTCAGAAAATAAAATACTTTTAGAAGGAACACTCCACAGATTCTAATGTTTGCTTCACATCTTGGGAGCCCTCGCAATAGCAATAATAGCTATTAGGCAAATAAAGGAAGTGCTTCTAAGCTCATTTGTAATGCATCATTTCTTACATTACTAATTTGAGAATGAATCAGATCATACGGCCATATAGTAACAAAGTCTTTCTTTTCTTTCTACTCAGAAGTCTCCAGACCTCCATAACACAAATATTTAACAATGAAGTGCAATCTCACTATTTCTCTCATAAGCTCCAAGCTTCTGTCACAAGAATTGCCATAATCACAAACTAACCTCTATTATAATGATTTCACAGAGTTAAAAAAAGGCATACAAACCCCATAAAATTCAGCTGCATAATCTTAAATTCAAGTGGGTTAAATGTTTACCTTTGTGATAAATTAATCAGATTAATAGGCAAATAAGGAGCCCACCAGGGAAAGGAAAAGGTGCTTCTATTTGTGTCCAGCAGAGATTAGCGTTAGGCTTACTACTGGTTGTATTGTACTTATGCCTGGGAAGAAGAATATTTAACAGTAAAATCTGCCAATATCAGAAAGTGACAAAGGACTATTTATGGTGACAGATTCCTTCTCACAGTGAATTTATTTTCATATGGATGAAAAGTCAAACATAAAATCATGTATACACAAAAAGGAATATAGACTAAATTTCTATCACAGGGATCATCTTGGATTGTAGTTATGCCAATAAGAAAGTGAGGGCTAGGTCAATACTTGATGCTGCAAGAGACAGAAGAAGTGACCTCAGAACATGTAGGCAAGGGAAGGGCAGTCCACTCACCATGTCTCCTTCATGTTTATCAACGAAGTATTGCCTACAGCCTGGGTGCCCACGTTTTAAGAGAAGCTTTGTAATATCAGGTCCCCATTCCACCCACCCACACACATGAAATCTGAGTTCTCAATACACAGGTTAATTGACTTCTGAAATACATAACAGAAAATTAAGCAACAACTAGATCATCATCTAAATGACAAAGACGGCAAACTTCATTTCATCTTTTGCTTTTTTCCTGATAGACCAAGTAGCTGGCATTTGATACTAGACTAATATTTGTAGCTTACTTTTAGCCACTGGAATAATTTACGAAGGCATAAGAAGTGAATCCAACATTTGAACTTTAAAAAATATGGAAAGTGTGATTTACAGCAGAAGCTATAGTTCAAACAAAACACTGCTTTGCTGCTTTAGGTCTACTTTGTGTAAGCTTTTACTACAGACAGTCACCAAAAGAAATTGTATTTCATCTGATTTCTAACTACAAAATAGGTTGACCTAGTAAAAAAAATTAATTAGTTTAGTTCAAAATGGTGCCCCTAGGAAAGAAAACAAAATGAGGAAAACAGACACTCAACATAAGCCTTATCGGAACACCAAGAAGTTAATGTGGAGACAGGAGTAGATGTTTGCATGCCAGAGATGAGACTGGTTGTGTTTTAAAGCTGCCACCTTTCTCTCTTAAAAAAAGGAGCTGCTGGGGTGGTGAGGGCAAGGGGAGACCCAGGCTGAGATAGCAGGTGCCCAGTCCCTGACGTCAGTAGACTGAATGAGCTCACCATTCGGCATGGTAAGCCTTTACATAAGCTAACACACGTTGTCTAATTCTTTTCTCTAAGTACTTCTTAAGAAGCATTCTTTTTAAGACAAAAATTTCAGTACTGCTACTGGCCAAGTTCATAGAATCATAGAATGGTTTGGGCTGGAAGATCATCTGCCACGGGCAGAGACACACTCCACTAGACCAGGTTGCCCAAGTTCATTAATGACATCTACCCAAACACACTTGGACCTCCTGGATAAGCCCACGTACTCAATAGGGTTTCAGAGTCCTTACTCCAGACAAAGAGAGAACTCTGTACCTTATTATCTTGATAGGGAATTTCATAGACGCCAGCACTTGAGGTGTGCTCAGCACAGGGAAAGGGCAAACGGGCTCAATTCTTGTACCCTAACCTGAATCACAAACTGTAAGAGAGGGGGTCAGTTAAATCAAGTTTGGACACAATAGTATTCTAGATGGCACAAAATTTTCATTTAAACAGAACTTTGCCTGTGACTCAAACCTGGACTAAGACACACCTCACTAAAAGTCTAAGCATTTGTCTTTGCTGTTGTTTTGGTGTTTGGTTTATTGGGCTTTTTTTCAAGTTTTAGTTACTCAGAGTATACTGGTAACAGATCAATTTAATTGGACATGTGCTGAAGCACATAGTCCACACCACTGAGCTTTATAGAGCTATGGGAATGAATACTATGCTCTACTGTTAAAGAAATGGCACCCCTCTTAACTATCAGGATGAAGTGGAGATACCACAAGGCAAAGTTTGGGGTTTATTTTTCCCCAGAGAGAGGGAAAAAAAGTTAGAGCAGCTGCATTATGTAGGAGTGGACAACTCTATAAACTTAGGACCCACTTTTGTACAGCCCACTGTTTGCAGACTCAATCAATAGAGACAGATTCTCATTACCTAGGAAAAAGGCAGGCTGAGCTATAATGTACATACTGTACCCTGCAACAAAGCCTAGGACCCACCCAAGTAAGGTCAGCTCAGGTCCACTGCTCATAAAGCCAAGAAGCTACAGAGCTATCTCACAACCTCCATCTTCCTCAGGGGAGCCAGCCCAGGTACAGGACCAGACCCATGCTGACTCCCCATCACTGGAACCACTCCGGGAAATGTGGGGCCACCCACGGCCCAGCACGGCTCTCCTCTGAGTCGCCCCTCTCACTTCCCCTCACTCCTGTAAAAAAGAAGCAAAAGTGGACTGGGAAGCCCAGTGAAAAGACACAGCCAGAGCAGCTCTACAAAAGGCAGCACCTCTTAAGACAGACCCAGCACTGTGCAGCAGCTACAGATGACCAGAGCGGTGCAGCAGCACAGAGGTATGCTCTGTACAGAGCCAGCTGTTGGTGAAAATTGTAATTCTGCGTGGAGCTTAAGAGCAGCAGCTGTACTGCGTCCTCAGTCCAGCCGGGACCTAAGAACACTGCTGGTTTGGATGCATAGCAATAAGCACTTGCCAACAGACCTTGCAGGATCTGAGTTGACTTTGCATCTGTGCATCTATTACTCAGCAATCCACAGAAAACCTCAGAACAAAAGCAAGTATTGACTATATTTAGCCATTACAAAAGGTCAGACACAAAACAAAACAAAAAAAATCTTAAAGGCTGGATTTGGACCTTAGGCTAACAGCAGGCTATCTATGATATAACCAGCAGGCTTCGAAGTACGGCAGCCACTAATAGCATAACATATAGTTCATCTTTTCAGAAAGTACACAGGATAGCCTACAACCTGCAAGTTCAGGCTTTTACTCCATCTCCACCAACAACATTCCTAGTAGGGTATTTAAAAAAAAAAAAAAAATTAAAAAAAAAAATCTAAGTTTTTACAATTTTAAAATAAAATCTGTTCCTCTTGGAACTTCATGGTTGACTATAATTAAGGCACTGTAACACAAAGCATAAGAAGAGATAAACTGCAGTTTTGCCAATCCTAGGAATTGTTTCAGTAGACCTATATAAACCGTTGGGAGTCAAATGCTAAATTAAGTGTCTTCACTTGTACTTCTGAATGTACTAACACCAATAGTTTTTCTTAATACCGTTAGTTTTTCTACTAGGTAGACTTCACAGACTAAATTTAAAACACATTACATCGATTACTATAAAGTGCATTTCACAACTTCCTTTGGACTTTGGCTACATTCTCCCCCAATTATTAGAGCAAACCCTTGAAAGACTTTAACCATTATACTGAGAGTTTCAAAGTAACTGATGTCTGCTTTCGTTAATATAATTAAGAAAGAAAAGCAGAAAAGATTGCTTTAATATGGATTTAAGCGAAGATTTGTATGTAACTGGAACTTGGTACTTTCAATTGTGTTATTAAAAATTATGAGACTTTATCTTAGTCCTGCTCTATTTGAATACACATTTTCAAGAGCTTAACAAAACAAAGGAAACCTGTGAGAAATTCAGCCTTTTCTGTTCTTGACACCTAAATTGCCTTCAAGTTTAAGAGCACAATAGGAGAGATAATGAATAAATACAACACCTTACTGGTGAAGTATGTCTCAGCTACTTTTACAGATTATCCTTCTGTGAAGAACAATCTGCCTCCACAACTAGTTACTATGAAAGGAGATCCTCTGTTGCAAGCCTGCATGTTTTAGGCTCAAATTCTACTGATAAATTTACCTTTTGCAGAATTTCTTTTGCCAACAGTGCTAGATGTAAGGATAGCAAATATCAAACTGCTTCAGTATCAGCACATTATCCAATTTCCAGGCATATATATTCTTTTGACGACTGCTATTATTTTTAAGTTCTATTTTGTGACTGAAAGTTATACAAAGAATAGCACAGAAGACTAATACAAAGCTTATCTAGAGATGGAGATTTCATGTTTGTCTGGTAGCAGTATCAAGACAAAAAATGATCTCTACTATCATCTTACTTATCCAAAAAGCAAGCCCTTTTCCTAAAAGTTGACATTATCAGTTGTTACTAGGCTAACTCTTTCTCAGTGCTGCTAATAAATACTCTTTTTTTGGGAGTATCACCTCGCATCCAGCCTCGTATAGTCAGAAGTAAAAAAATACCACATACCTTTTGAGCATTGTAGATTGGCACTTGTGATTAATATGCCATAGTCCCAGTAGAGTTGAGGCTCAGGAGAGAAACTGCAAATGAACAGTTTTCCATCTCTACTGCTACCAACTGAACCAAGATTCTCTCAGCAACCAGGCTGAAATTGCCTTTAGAAGAAGGATTCCTACAGACAAGGCTTCATCTTTTAAGTCATGTTAGCTGAAAAACACATTACCCATTTTCAGTCACTGCTATTTTCCAGCTTACCCAGCATTTAAGAATCATGTTGTCTGCTTTAGTGTTTCACTCTCAGCAAAGCCAGTCACAGGGGATGTTTAAGTCTGTGGTTTTTAACACAAATTTTAATTGTTAGATTAATCATGAACACTACTAAATTATGAGCCTGAAAAGCTTCAGTTGGCATGACTGAACTAATTGCAAAATGAAGTTACAGGCTTATGACTTATCATAACTGTGAGATTCTTCCCTCACTTTCGTATCCAGAATTGATTTTAAAAGAATCACAGTAGACCTTGTGGCTCCAGCATCCATAAAGAAAAAAAAAACAAAACACACAAGCTTTGCAAGTCACCTCTATTTAAATAGGTAGTGCTCACTATGTACTTACAACCTCTAATTACTTAATTTCTTGTATTTTTTTTATTTCTCCTTGAAGTGTCTTTTGAACATACCCTTTTGTCTTCAGTAACTAACGTAGTTTTTAACCCCTGAAAATGAAAGAGGATCAAACAAGACCATGGGAGGAAGAAAAAGCTTGTCTCACACCTGCCTACTCCAGGATCATCGCTTACATTAACCTAGCACGGGACCTAAGAGCCACAAGGCAGAACATACCTTGAATAGCAAGAGTTTTAAAACAATACATTCCTCCACTCATGTTGCTAGTATTTCTTTGGTGCACACACCATTATCTCTGTGCTAATAAAACAAATCACTGGAAAACAACCACGCACCAAGTCCTCCAATGCTTTTGCAGGAAGATCCTCACTTGCACAATTTAGGGGCCTCTAGAGCCTGTAGGTGAGCATCGCTCCGAAACCAGCACCTGATCTTCGACCTGCAGCAGCAGCAGGCAGCAAGTCCTCCTGAAAGCACTCATGGGATTGAGAGGAAGGGTGCTGAGGTAAAGGGACAAGAGCTGGAAACCATATCCAGGTAAAAGCTTCCTCTTAAGCTTTGCTTGTTCCAAGCAAGTATTTCTCACTAAGAAAGAAGCAGGAAATGTTGTTTCATCTACTCAGTATGAAAATGGACCTTTCCAAGATAAGATCTGCCCTTTCAAGTCTTCTAAAAGTTTTATGCTTTTAAGCTTTCCCACTTGAATCATCATGGAAAATTGGGTTTGACAAAAGGAAAATTAATTTTATTAATGATCAAGTTTTATGAAACGAATAGAAGAGGGAAAAAAACAACTTTCAATATCAACTTTAAAAAGGTGGACTTCATCCAGATTATTTCAGAATCAAACAAAAACTGCTCTCCAAAAGCTTCACGCAATGTTTCTGCTAATAATGCATTCTCACTTTGAAGACTCTCAGCCTTTTTTCCTAGTTCAGTTTCTATTAAACTCTTCACTTTGAATGCAAACAGATTCATTTCATAGTGAAGAGCTTGTTCTGAAAGAAGTCGCATCAGAAGAGTTGCAAAGTCAGAATCTGAAATAACTGCAATCAGAATTAAACAAGTTGAATAAACTTATCTGGACTGAAATCATAATGAGAGTGAGTTGCTTTAAGAAAATTGAATTAGTTACATAAGTCTTCATTTCAGGAGGCAAGATGTCAGCAAATAACTTGGATAATCAATCGCTTTCATTACCCTAACACCTCCTTTGTATTAAACATTGTTCAAAGGCATCCATTATTTATAGGTTTCCCTGGTCTAGACTTCTCTGCAGCTATATTCTTAAGGTATATCGGTAGGACTATCTCCATGCCGAAGCACAAGTCTCACACTTCGCTTTGAGGCAGCCCACTCTGACACCTGTCAGCAGAACCCCTGTGCCCATGCACAAGCTATTTCACAAAGATGAAGGCATCAAGGAGTTAGAAGAGAAGTCCATTTCACAAAACAATGCAAGAGATGCTTGCCAAATTAAGAATTTTGATCTTGGTTTCCAGCAAAACAGGGACAGGTTATCTGATTCTGCTCAGTTTGGAATAGATAAGGCTTCTGACCTTAAAAATCCAAATGCCTGTCTGTACATAGAGATTTAGACATTACTAGAACAACTGGTAGAGCTTTCTAGAAACACCAGAACATCCACTTTTGAAGACACCATCATAAGAATAACCCCTCATTACTTCAGGCATAAAAATAAAATTTACCACACACACGCAGAGCTTATTGGATCACATTTACGATATCAACACACAGAAGACCTGACAACTCCATTTGGCAAAAAGAGCCAAATCAGGGATGTGCCACAGCAAGTAAGCTGCCCGTTTGGTGTCACACACCAGAATGAAGGGGGTAGGGAGACAAGTACACACTCTCATTTCTCAAAATTGACTATTCCTACGAGAACTGAAGCCCAAATAACATCCTATCAGTGAATTACTAATACTATCAAATTTAGAGACTTTTAAAGCAAAGAGTAGGAATAGATTACAGTGTTTAAATGGCAAAAGCACCTGGACTTTATATTGGAATACACAGATCTGCATCCACAATAAAACTGAACCTACAACGGTTATGTTGGGAAGATTTGGGCAAAACCAGACTCCTTTTAATAAGATCAAAGCATACATAATCCTATTAAGATTTTTCTAGATCAGCTGTCCTTATCACAGAACTAAACAAACTAGGAAACCACATATTTTAAACTGTGCTGTTTACTGCCTATTTAAAATCAGACTTTTACACAGCAATGCTCAATCACCACTCTTTAAAGAAAAAAAGACTGCAAACTAAGAGTCAGAAAATTCCACAGAAATGTTAAGGATAAAGTACTAAGGTATAGCTGCGTAAACACAGACGGCATCTTCACCAGGAAAACAGATCAAAGTGCACTTAATATTCAGTTTTTTCTCCTGAGTTATACGTAACATGCAAGTTTACTTCAAAATAACTTTTAAAAACAGTGATTACTTGGTATTTAACATCACAAGTATTACAGAAAAATTGGTTGGAGCAGACTGAAATTAAACACTTCCTCCTACCCAAATACATTTTACCGAGTCTATAATCATACCGCATTTCTTTCATGGCTAAAATTCTTTAGCTCTTCCATAAATACAAGGTATTTACCTCACTAATAACTGGACCATGTGATGAATTTTCAAACTTAGTTGAGCTCAACTATACTTTAGGTTTCCTTGCATAGACTGTTTAAAGTTAACAATTTTTTTCCAGAAATTCTGTACTCTTGGCAGACTTTTTTGGGGGACTAACAACCTGATAATCAGCTGCAATGTTACCAGTTCACATGGGGGTACCTGGTACTGCTACACTCACTTGCTAGAAAGGTAAGTGGTAGTTAACATAAAAAGGTACTGACTTGATGCTTCAGGAACACAGCAACGGCAACCATGTCACAGCTATAGCCTGTAACAGGTTAGATGCAGTGAATCGATGGTTCCACATCTTTAACAAGTGAAACACAGACTTTTACAGATTGTACCAAATAGAGCAAGTGGCTGCACCTGCACTTGCTGGTGCCTCAGGGTTTCAGCAGAATTTGTACTTCTCTGCTTATGTTTGATGCAGCCTTTCTGAAAGCAAGAGCTGATTAAATGAAGAACTTTCAGAAACTAACATATAAATGCTTATTTCCATTAGATCATCTGTCTTAAAAAAAAATCAGTGCTCACTGAGCTCCCTGTATTGCAAGGGGCAGCTCCTGAAATAAATAAGGTTTCCTAGGCAGACAAGATGTTCCTCTTCCTTCCCGTGAGAGGCAGAGAGAAGGGCAGTCAGCAATGGGGCAAGACAAAAACAGACAGTAAGGACCCACAAGCAATAACCTCCTTCCTCTCACAGCCTAAAGTCTGCCATTGCTCAAGCTTCGGCGTAAGTGAAGTTCTCTAACACACCTGCTCCCACGCCAGCCCAGCACTTGTTCCCTCTAGTCATGGCTACAGGCACCTGACACATCTCAAAGCTGGTACTTACCCACCATATGATCAAGTAGCCCTCATTCAAAACAAAAAACTACACATACCAAGTAAGAGTGTTGCATCCATACCCTAAAGAGGAAAAAATAAAGCACCACACAGTCCCCAAGTCAGTCACCACAACTTCCACCATGCTCTCCTCCTTCAGAAGGGGCGCCTGACAAACTCGGCTTGAAGGCCACACTTGCCCTTGGCCCACCTCTCTAGTCCACTGCATCTTTTATTGCTTTTTTTGGAACGAGGAACATCTTCAAAGTGATGACATAAAACACTTCCTCCTCATAAAAAGTTGAAACACTGTACTTTTTCAAAGGCAACTCCTTTTTTTGTTTACCACTTTGTGCAACTTCCCCCCCCCAACCATACAATCTTTTTGCTCTCCTACTGTCTCAAAAATCATCAGCATGCCCCTCCACATGGAAATCCAAGCTAGGTTTAACTAGCTGCGTATGACCTTCTCTGTTCACTGCGTTGGAGAACCTAAATTGATGTAACCTATGATCCCTTCACATTTAAGACCAAGTTGCAGGAGGTGGCTATACCAATCCAACTGGCCATTGCTCCCCCAGTTCCCTTTCTCCCTTACACCAGCATTTGCTAGACCACTCAGAGACAAATCAGCTCATCACAGCAGCAGAAAATATTCACATTGAATGGTTATGATTTACGAAGGAGTCAAACACAAAAGATGCAGCAGAAGCACATGATAGGCAGTGAGCCCACTTCTTTCAAGGCAGGTTAAGAATTCATGAGATATCCAGGGCCACCCTCAGACATCCCCAGTAGTCTCATTGCCAGGATCAAAAATACTTGTTAGTGAAGAAGACTTGCTTGGGAAATACATTTTTGAGCTTACAGCTCACACCCTGGACTGTTTCTCTGAATGTTATAACACTGCCTAGAAGCATATCTACCACCTCCTCCAGTGGTATTTTAGAAGGAATGACCCATGAACCACAGAAATGTTTTAAACTTCAAAAGAGGCTTACAACTACAAATCCCAAGGGTTATAAGCATCTTGCAGCTTAGAGTACGGCACCTTAACCCTAGAAAGTAAGAGGACTGGAGTCTCATCTCTGTTTTATTTGCTACACTGAACAGTAAATAGCCTTTCTTTTTAATGACATTCTTGCATTCCTAACTTTCCACCCTGCACCACACAGGAGAACCAAAACATGATTCACAACCCCAAGTCTGGCACGCCAAGAACTTTAACATTAATGTTGCAAAATGTAAGTCCAAATACATTTGCATTTAACTCCAAATAGCCTATTAGCAAATAGATCTATAGAACAAAATTAAAACTAAGCCAGATCTCACAAGTTTGTCTTTCACTAAAAGAACCTGCATCTTTTTCCTTGAAGTTTCTCTGGGAGAAGGTTAAGGAAAATAAGAAGGCGGGGGGTGGGGCGGAAATGCCACAAAAAAAAGAAGAAAAGATATATCAACCAGCTTCCTCTTCAACAAACCTGTGCTGCACCATGGAACATTGTAATTTGCAAAAAAATCAGCAAAGAATTTACAGTTTTCTTCAACAGCCTTTACTTTCTGTGTACCACAAGAATTATATTTTGAACGAGTCCTACACATTGTGTTTCACCGATTAAACACAGAATTACACAATCTGCTACTGTGTTGCCTCCCCCTTTCTGTTAACCTGAATTTCTGATACTCAGATGTTCCATTAGTCACAGTTAAAGAAATGTTCTGCTATCTGCTTAAATACCCCTACACAATGATACAGACTTACTACAAAATAAAGGAGAATTTTAAGCATGTTAAACTATTCTGATCGCCTTTCAGATATACTATAGGTGATATTCTATTCCCAGAAAGATGAGTCATAAAAACTTTAAGTGGTTGCGAAGAACTTCCCTAATTTTGCTCTCAACAAGACAGAGTAATGAAATATGTTACAATCTAAACAGAAACCATCTCACAGATTTTCCATGTCTGAACTTAAATGATCCCAACTCCATTAGAAAATTATAACAGTTAAGAAAATAATATACATTAATAAAAAAAAAAAACAGCTTTTCTTGGCAAAAGCTCTATCTAGACAAAAGCACCGACTAGACAAGTTGGCCCATCACCCTGTCCAACTGAAGCTGGGGAATCCACCACTTCCTTGGGGAGATTTTTGCAATGAGAACAGTCATTGGAATAAATTTTCCACTTGTGTCCAATCTGAATTTCCCTAGGAGTAACTTGCACCCATTACCCCTCCTCTTTTCCATGCGACTCCTTGTAAAAAGGGAGTCTTCATATTCTTTATAGCCACCCTATAAGTACTGGAACATGGTGATGAGATCTCCCCTAAGCCTTATTTTCTCAAGGCTGAACGAACCCAGTTGGCTCAGCCTCCCCTCATATGGCAGGCTTCCCAGTCCCTTGATCATCTTTGTAGCCCTCCTCTGGACCCTTTCCAACCTGTCCACATCTTTTTCTTATAGTGGAGACCAAAACTGAACACAGTATTCCAGGTGGGGCCTGACAAGCATTGAGTAGAGTGGGATAATGGCTTCCTTATCTCTGCTGGTGATGCCCTTGTTGATGCAACCCAGCATCCTGTTGGCTTTCTTTGCGGCTGCAGCACACTGTTCACACTAATGGCAGTTCTCTTGCTTAAGTCCTTTAAAAATGTTATTGGGACTAAAGACTTGTGAGAGGGATATGCGGACGTCAATTCCCATCTTCAGAAAAATAAAAACAACTTCTAAATTGCATGAAAAGAAAGAATTATCATTAAAACCCAAGAACTTCTGTAACCCAGTTTCAAACTTAAAATAGCAGATAATGAAGTCCCCAAAGTAAACACAGAATTATGTAATATCTAATTTAATACAGTAATGCAGCTTGCTTTAGCACCTAAGCATAAATGAGATTGATGTCCAAACATTCCATACCAGGATTACTAGAGGAACATTGCTTTTTTCTTTCACTTTTTTTAACAGCTTATTGAAGCTAAATAAGTACTCATTAATGACACCTGATACGGCGACGACTGGTTGGTTGTTTTTAAAAGATGAAAACACCTAATGTGGTGCTTCTGAGAAAAAAACTAAACAAAAAAAAACCCCAAGACCATCCTTGCTACTTCCCTAAACTAATAACTGTCTTGCTCCTTTTAGACACAGCAGAATGATTGAAGAGCTAAAAATTACCAGGATTCAACAAACTACTTTACTTAGACCTTAATACCTATTAAGTCCTGAGTGGAGGGGCTATTCACAGTTCTGCGCAAATAGCTGTTGAGAGAAGCAATTCCCAGCGTATTTCACGCTAGCACCATTCCCCACTTTGTGAAAACAGAATGTCCCAAGAATTAGCCCTGCCAGCCATACATGCCTTATAAATATTGCACCACACGGTAAATCAAAGAAAGTGCGGTGTAAAAGCATAGTTTTCTGCCAAGAACTTCTGGTGATATCCACAAATGCCACAAAGTATACTTGAAAGCAAGTCCTGGAAGATGGAATTAATTCTAACCTGCGTTTCAAAATAGTATGGCTATAGTCATGTTACACTTAGCATAGAATGGCGGTCCGCAGGATTTGGGGCTGATATGATGCAAAGCTGGCAGGTGCCAGTCCCTTTCCACTAAAAAAACCTAGGACAGCAATTCACAGTAGATTGATCTAGTATCTCTGCACAGAACTAAATCAGATGCAATGCCATGTTAAATAGATGAGTCAACAAATCATTACCTATTTCATGAAGGCAAATGTAGTTGCAACTAATCAGTTTTCATACATGTGATAAGTCTTACAGCAGAAAGACGCACACTAGAAAGTTGAAAGATCGTCTCTGAAAGCAGAAAGGAAGCTTACACAGAATTTACCTAGACCAAACACTGAAGCAGTAAACTGAACAATAAGCAATTATTTACATAAAAGCCACATTAAGAAGACTGGACTAAGCACGTTTATGCTTTTTTAGATGTAACTGGAGCCAGAGACAATGTGTGAAGAGGAATGAAAAATCCAGCCCCATAACCTAGCTCCACAAAAGAAATGAAGTTTTCCATTCTTTGTAGAAAATCTGAAGGAAGGAAGATTCTGGGATTACTTTTTTTTTCCCCCCTAAGGTAGCATTATCATTAGCAAGATAAACTGTATCTTCACAACCACCTCCTTAATCATTTTAGCATTTGCCTCCATTTTGCCCACACCAATTGGTTCCATTTCCTGCTTGATGTCATGCCATACAAAGCAAGACATCCATTCCATTACAACTATTTACTTGCAGAAACCTCTACTCCTAGGGTTACTATGCAAGGGGACAGAACTAAGCCTGGCCACTGGATTGTGATACACTATATGGGGTGCAAGGGCTAGGGCAATGAGCAGAACCCAGTTGGTTCAGACAACATCTTGCCATCTACTAGAAGCAGGAAGCAAGACAATGTGGTAGTAGACAGGAGATCGACTATCACTGATGGATTTGAGATGTGTTCTCATCTCTGAAACCTATGCCCTATGGCAAGATAATCAGCAGCTGGCTGCTCACATAACCAGAGCTACAGATGCCTTCCTACTGAAGAGGCACAGAGCCATCATTACCTGTGCCACGGTATTGGCAGCCTCTCTCCTATGCAGAGATCACCTATGCAACTAGAAAAAACTCCAAGGAAAGAGCTGCGGAATGCATAATCTTCACCTCAGGTGGGACCTTTTGAGGGTGAGAGAGGCTGTATGTTGTGGAAGTGCTCCTGCCTATCTCATAGTGTCATTAGCCATATGCACTGGATCCACATCACTTCCTTTTAGCAACAGCACAGCCCCTCTGCTCTTTCTCTCCCGCCCAAAACACTTGCAGAGGTGGAAACAGGGAACTGATCCTGGTGAAAACAAACCTGGAAAAGAGAAATCATTTTTATCATTTATTCAAGAAAGAAACATACAATCAAACAGACCCGGGACGCTAAACTGCAATTCAGGTGTTCAAGAAGCTTAGCCATCATCAGGCAAGATGGGAGATGTCATGATCCAGCATCTCACACAATTCCAGGATACATCACATTTCCAAAAAGTTTCTTACCTCTGAATACCGTTTCTTTTTTCTGAGATACAGAAGATGAAAAAGGGTAATAAACTATCAAATCAACCAAATTCCTGCAGATGAGAGACAACATCCAACATAAGGCAAGTCATCTTGCAGAAAATGTCTTTTTTTTCCCCAACCAAGTGACCATACTCATTCACAGCAAAGCACAGCAGTATGTTATTAAGAAATTAAGATAGGAAACCAAGGAATAAGGAAATTAAGACAGACTCAGATTTTCATCCTGAATTTCCCAAAGTTGATCAAAACAATTCTTTTTTACCATCCTTCAGATTTTCAAAACAAGAATAACACTTCCACAATTAACAGGACCTCACACTGTATTTGGCATATCTGTATTTCTACCGCAGAACTGCCTGCCTCAAAAAAAAGGAAGAACTAAATCTACAATACTAGAATAGCAATTTAACAGTTGTTAAATTAATGTGTTAGAGCCTTTTTTTCCCCCCACTTGAATGATGAATATTGTTTACTCTGTAAGATTTGCAGAATTGGGTCCTTAGCTTAAAGCCAACTAATACTCTAGGCAGAAAAACCATGTTGACTTTTTCTAGTCCCAGTTACACTCCTGATCTGTGCATGGGCAAGATACTAAACACTACATGGATATGACTACCTCGAGAACAAACTCTTGCACACAAAGTAAAGGTCCAAAGCAAGAGTTAATTACACAGAGAATAACTGATTACAACTGAAAATAAAATTGAAGTATAGGATCATGTCCGAAATGTGAGGTAGTGGACATGAAACTGTATTATGCCTGTATTAACAGCTAAATAAGACTCTGTATTTAAGCAATAAAGGTCATTTCAGGGGGACAAATTCTGTACTTTTAAGAAGGAGGAAAACTAAGATAGTACTACGCGTACATCTTTTTTAAAGAGATGTACTTACCTCACTAGACAGCAAAGAAATACATAAATACTTCAGCTGTTCAAGTTTGTGCCAAGCCAAATTTACAAGCTTTTCTTTAATGCCTTTGAACAACTATGAACGTTTGTATTGCAGTATTGAGAAAAAATAACAGTGACCTTATCTGGAGGATAACATAGACTTTGAGTACTCCTTATGAAAACGCAAGACAAAATATTCAGGTTAGTAAAAGGCTAAGAGAAACCCTAAAAAATTATCTTGATGTACCACTGTTCTATTCCTGGGGGCAGCACAGAAATTACTTAGCTACCATCCCATTCACTGCAGACTAGTGGAAGAGTCCTAGGCCATCTAAGCTAGTGGGTCAGAATTTGCCCAGACAAAATAAAACCTGAAGAAAAAAAGCCATAGACATTTAAATGAAATTATAACCAATCCATATTCAATATTAACATGATGCACCTATCCAAAACACACCCAGAGAGTTCAACAAAGCATTCAGTGACTCTCTCCTATTTGCCAGTTGCAGACAGTAAATCCAAGACATAGCTTAGATTACAAAAACATATAATCAACTATGAAAAGGCTGTTATAAAAACAATTATAGAAGCTTTCAGTAAATATCCTAGCAAAAATATACAGGCCAATTGAATTGCAGCCCTTCATTCCCTTGCACGAGGCTGGCTTTCTGCTACCTAGCTAAGAGCTATCCACAGCGCTGCCCAGTTGCTCGAAGACTGAGTGGCTTTTTGCAGGGTCTTTCTTTACATAGGAAAATCCATTCATAGCACAGTTGAGAGGCACTTTAAATGAACAAATTGTCACTGAAAAACAAAGTCATGTAATTTAAAAAAAAAGAGCAAGTAATCCTAATCCTTCCCCAAATTGCAAACTTTTAACATTCAGATGGATGGGTGTTGGGCCATCTTGTCTAGACTGTGCTTTTGCCAAGAAAGGTTGGACCGGATGATCCTTGAGGTCCCTTCCAACCTGAAATTCTATCATTATAATGTGCAAATAATATGTATACAAATGTCATGACACTTTCAAAGCCACCCTGTGCAAATCCAGCTAAAGAAAGAGCATGTTAATTAAGAGATGTTTTTCACGTAAACACTGTAACCTATGCTGAAACACCAAAATTTATAGACACAAAATTGAACACTTAATATTAATTAACTGCTGGTAACGTTCAAGGCCTTCTAATAGGAGAGAGTGCACAATTAGTTCTATCACCTAGACACCTGATAATTCACTGGGGGGTGGGTGTGTGTGGAAGAAACCAAAAAAAGCCCCTATATCGGTAAATACCTGCTAAAACAAATACCACAACCACTGAATCCTATAAAACCTGGTCTACGTAAGACCTTAAACCACACACTCTAAAATATCATGCATGATATTTTCAGGCTGGGTTAGGGAATTTGACACACAGATGATTTATGTTTCAACCTGAAAGGCAATGACTCAACATAAACGCAGACTCTGCATTGATTGGGACTACAAGGAAGAACTCGCACAGGAACCCAGCCCAGCACAAAGCACTAAACCTTGACTGGTACCACCTTAATGGCAGGCAAATTCTTTCTCAAGCTTTTTTTTTTTTTTCCCCCAGATTAAGCCTCACAGACTTTTTGGAACCTGCATCACATCTCATTCTTGTAAATGAAAAATAGTCAGCAGAAAGACCATGTTAACCAGACTTTGACAATAAAATAGCCAGCCTTAAAACAAAAAGGTATATACTTTACAAAGGCATATTAGTAAAGCAGGGGAAAAAGGCTACAAAATTCATCTATCCCACTGCCAAGACATAAGCCAGCCACAACCCCCAGAGCACAGCCTGTACAGCTCTACAGCGGCACATTTACAGTGACCTGTAAAAATCAAATGAGTTATCAACTGTCTTTTTATGAGAAAAAGTACCCACTGATTATTACTTTGAGTAAGAAACAAATATTAGAGAAAAAAAGCCAGTGCAGCAGTTAAGTTTCATGGGACTATGGTATTTGGCTATTTGCTTCACATAAACTCGTCTAGTGCTACCAAGTTCCAGGAAAAAAAGAAAAAAAAAAAAATTAAGAAAAAAATTAGAAGATTTCTCTTAAGCACATTTAGAAGGAACATACTTGCTTTTCCCCTCATACTGCGCATACAAAGTAAAAATACAAACCCAACGCTCTTACCATTAGTTACTAAACAAAATTTAGACCCAGCTTATATCAACTATGAACCAAGTTTCTCTTTGTGTCATTCCTCCATACTGGGAACAAATTCCCATGTCTCCACAGATTTTCACTTCAGCAGTTGATGAATTAATGCCTTTGAAAGCAGACTATCCTCACTCCAAATCTTAAGTCAACACACAAAGATATCAGCTAACCGAAGCCCCAAGCATTTAACAGCCACTAAGCATTCACTTGGAAGGCAAACTGAGTAACTAGGAGAGCTTGGCAGTTATATGCAGAGTGGTGCCCATCAGCAAACTGCAGAGCCCTGGAAAAGCCAAGGTATCTCTAGTCCTGGTGGATTACGGAAACAAGCTTCTTTAACAGTCTAAAATCAGTCCACTGCCGACAGCAGAGCTTCAACACAGGCTTGAACCACATTAATCAAGTTTACACAATATCAAAAGTAGAAGGAGAGACACCTTTAAGGTTTGGGGTTTTTTCCCCCCTAGAAAAACAAACGGATTAAAAATGGTCACATCCAGATTAAGAACAGTTAACATACTTTAAGAATGGTTCTGGCCAAGTGCACAAGTGTATGTCTTAATAGAAAAATTAAGAAGAAATTCCAAACAGTTTGGTCCAAGGCTTATTTGAAACCACTGTTTTACTTAGAAGGGTAATAACTGGGTCTGGCTTCATTAAAACCTACCAGCAAAATCTCAAAAATTCTACAGATTCAGCACTCAAAGAAGCCAAGAGCTTGTTTCTGACCCCCAAACTCTGAAATGAACAGCTTCACATTTTCCTCAAGAACACCTTTACATTTTGGCATCCATATTCCTCTTTCAGCCAATTTCTCTCACACAAATCATTTGTCCCAACGCACTTTCAGTCACAACTCTGCAGAAATAGAAAATATATAAATTATCATCCAGAAACATCTTTAAGCCACCACATCTGATAGGTACAGAACATCAGGACTCTACAAAGAATTACTCTGCAAGGACAAGCGCTGAACAAAGCAATTTAAGTTTTCATAGAGGTATCTCCTACAACAAACTTAAAAGGATTCTGGATGAACGTGTAACTGCAGTTACATGTGACATGCCATTTATACTTCTAGACTGATGGCAGCCTACTAATGCATGTGAGTCTCAGTCAATAAAAATGAAAACCAAGAAGAAAAAAAAAACAACCCACTGCCTCCTGCACAATGGCATAGTCTTCCTAATCTTGCTTGTTACGAAAGTTTTCTTCTTTCTGATGCAGCATCTGCTTTAACTACACACTGTAAAGAACATCAGTTCAAAAATCGGTATTTGATGGATCCCACAATTAATATGAGAACAAATCCTCCTCCAAACACAGCTGTGTCAGTCTGAGGTTACTGCACTTAGTTCATCCTTAGCTCCTCATCCTCCACTCTCCACTGTTACCACCCACATCAACGTGCCAGCTGAAAAAAAATGGAACACTCTCCAATTTATTTGAGGTTTTTATCAGCCAAGTCAGCCGAAAACAGTTTGCTATAGGTCTTTGTTAATCCAGGTCACGTTGATGGAAAGGTACTGTTCCAGAAAAGCTCAAGAAAATTTAAATCAGAGCTACTATGGCACCATCTCCCAACCCTTATCTCATTCCCTTCAGTTGGAAGTCCCATTCCCACCCCCTGATCTGGATGGTCAGTCAGTTCAGAAACATGATCCGGCCAAAATCCAACAAAACAAAAAAGCAATTCATTACCAGCGTGATCAACTCCCTGGCTCTGCTTAATTCACAGCCCCAAAGGCTTCCTTACCAGCAGGGGAAGATGCACAGTCAAGAAGAAGGCAGGACCACCACAGCCCCAGTTTAAGCTGCCAAGTTTCTTGACAAGCTTAGGCAAAACTAAAATAGAGCTGCTTCAGAAAAGAGTGGTCACAGCCATCACCTCCTGCTACGCAAGCAATAACATTTGCATAGCCATGAAGTCAGCCAGTTCAGGGAGCTGATCCAACTGAAGCTCAACATTTTTCTGTACCAATGTTTTCAGCTGGATCAGCAAAGAAGGACTAACAGGGAAAAATAGCTCCTTTTGGTGAAAGCATCACCAGAGAAACCAAAGCTGCTCTGGTAGTGATGCAATAACGTGACTACAGAGGACATGCTAAGTCTTAGCTTCATCAAGTTTATGCTTGGTATTCTGTAGAAAAAGACAGGCAATACGCTCTAATGTCACTTATTAAAATTGAGAACCCTGGACTGAACAAGTAATCTATAATCTTAATAGACATTCACTGATCAACATAAACTCCAAAAGTAAGACTAAGGCTGTGATTTCATTTTAGTTTAAGCCTAGCTTGCTTGATAAACTGGCAAAATAAATAAGAATATAAACAACGTTTGACACCACACACACAACCAAAACAGAACAATGTCAGCAGTGTGTCAGATGAGTGCAGTAAGTAAGATAAGATCCCAAAGTCAGCAATTACACCAGCTTAGTCTGCCACAAGAATCTCTTACCTGAGAGATTCTGTATAAACATCTTTTCTACACTGCAGAAGATTTACTTTTCTACAGCATCAGGGCAATTTCATTTTTTTCCCCAATGTTATGCAGGTCCACCAATATTTTATTCCACTAGTGGAATAAAAACAACTATAGGCAGAATTCAAGAATCCTGTACAGTGCTGTAACAAGTTCTTACAAACACATGATAAAAAAAAAAAATCTACAACAATATGTTTTCCTGATAGTCCATATTCCTGGGGAGGCAAGCACTTCTGCAAGGATTTTCACTATCATTTCAGAAAGTTTTTATCCCACCACACTCATTATGATAGGAAAGAAAAAGTACATATAGATCATTCTGACACCAAGCAGCTATATCAAATGACAAAATGTAATACTTAGAAGTCTTGCGAGTTTTAAGAGCCCAGCGTGGCTTGTTGGTTTGTGGTTTTTTTCTTCTTAAATGCATAATGCTGTCAGCTACTAATACAAAATCAGAGGGTTTCACAATGCCAAGGTAAGAAGATAAACAAACTTGTCTGCTCTGTCTAGTTTACATGCACCTTCAGCTTCCACACATTTAAGAGAAGTAATAAATGCAGGAAAGTAATTCCCAGGCTGAAAAATAAATTTTCTGCTAATAAGGATTTAAATAGCTGATTTGAATTGCATTCCATATGTATACTTTAGGGAAAAAAAAAAAAAGTCTTTGATGTGTTATGTTTAGAGTTCTAGAAATCAGAGATTTCACTGAGGCTTAAAACCAACACCTTATTCAAGTACAGATTAAAAAGAGTTTACTGTAAGATAACTCAAGCTATCAAAAGAGTTTAAGAATCACAGGCAAGGATGAACACATCTCAAATTCATTTTTTGGACTTTGCTCACATTATTTTTTTTTTTATTTCTTCAGTAACATTTTTGCTAAGGGAAAAAAAAAGCAGCATTTCCACAGAGAATTGCCAAGAGATGAAGAAATGGAAAACACACACACTGATGAGCCGAAAAACAATACTGTTTCTCTATGGTAACTATTAACTTCTACATAATCATAAAGATCGTTTCAGCAGTAACCATAGATCAATAAGTCAAATAGACCTGATGAGTCAGAAATCCATTTAAATATTTACACTTTTTGCTACAAGCCATACCTAGAGTAATAGCGTAGCCAAACAGAATGACTGTGCCTTCTATGTTACCTACTCTCATCATTCGGGAGTCTATCTGGAGAAGCAAGAAGATCAAAGATACAAATCGACAACAAAGCAAAGCAAAACCAAACCCCTTAAACGGTACAATCAGACATTGTTAACAGTTCTAAGTATCTCCTACTCCGGACAGCTGAATTAAGAAACATCAACAAGAACAAAAACACAGTAGCCCAGAGAAATCAACCAAAAGCTCCCTTATCATCTCACAAACCAGTAATAAGCAGGTTACATAAATCTGCTGGACCGACAGAGTTGTAGACCGGAGCTGCTGTAAGACATTAACTCTCCTCTGAGGGATGCATCATTTCATTCTTGAAGACTGTTCATCTTCGTAAGTGCAATAAAAGGAGGTAAGCGCATTCCAAACAGAAGCTGCGTTTTAACACTTCATTATCTACAGAAAAAGGAGCGAAGCGATGCTTGCCCGTGGCCAGCGCTCACCCGGGCACACAGCAGCCCTCCGCCTCGCAGCACGCTGTTGCTCATCAATCCCTCCTGCTCGTTACAGGACAAGCTGAACCCGGCCGTCTGTTCCTTTGTGCAGCCTGGCGGGCTGCTGCACACGCAGAAAAGGGACCGGCGAAGCCACGAACCGCGTGAAAAGGGACGAGTTTCGCTGCGTACGGGGGCCCTTTCCCCTAGAACTCCCGCTGCGAGAACGGGTCGTCAGCGCCCCCGCCTCGGAGCCTCGTCCCGACACCTCCCAAACTTCACAGAGCCCCAGCGCCGGCTGAGGCAAGGCGGAGGATTCGGGAGAAGCCCAAACTTCCCGGAGCCCCGGCGCCTCCCGCTCGCTCCCGCGGCCGCACGCAGGGGCGGGAGGCGATACAAAGCGCCGCGCACGGCGACAGCCGGCCCGGGAGCGGCCGCGCCGGAGGGACCCTCTGACGGAAACCTGGCCGGGATTCAAGGCCTAGGAGAGACCGCAGGCATAGGCGGCCCCGGGAGAAGGAGACCAGGAAGCGGCAGCGCCCCGGGGGTCGCTCCCCCGGGCCAACGGCTCGGTGCTCCCCACGGGGCCCTCGCCCCCGCGGGCTCCACCTGCGCTGGGCCCCCGCCCCACCCCGGGGATCACGCCGGGGATCA
>VXBL01010049.1:237193-253480 GCA_013400195.1 Aramus guarauna
CGGGAGGAGAGGGCGGCGGCGGCGGCGTGGTGGGGCTGCTGCAGCGGCTGGGGCGGCTGGAGGACAGCCGGCAGCGGGCGGCAGAGCTGTTCCGGTGGCTGGTGGCGCCGGTGGCGCCGGCGGAGTTCCTGGGACGGCACTGGGAGCGCGCGCCGCTGCTGGTGCGCCGGGGCGACCCCGGCTACTACGCGGGGCTCTTCTCCACGGCCGACTTCGACGCCGCCCTGCGAGGCGGCGAGGTGCACTTCGGCACCCACCTGGACGTGACCAGCTATGCCGAGGGAGTGCGGGAGACGCACAACCCATCCGGCCGGGCTCTGCCCGCCGTCGTCTGGGACTTCTACCAGAACGGCTGCTCCCTGCGGCTCCTCAACCCCCAGGCCTTCTCCCCCACCGTCTGGCACCTCCTCTCCATCCTGCAGGAGCGCTTCGGCAGCATGGCCGGAGCCAACACGTACCTCACGCCACCTGGGACGCAGGGCTTCGCCCCTCACTACGATGACATCGAGGCCTTCGTGCTGCAGCTGGAGGGGAAGAAGCGTTGGCGTGTCTACAGCCCCCGGACGGAGGCCGAGGTGCTTCCCCAGTTCTCCAGCGCAAACCTCACGCAGGCTGAGCTCGGCGAGCCCGTGCTAGAGACTGTGCTGGAGGCCGGGGACCTGCTGTACTTCCCCCGTGGCTTTATCCATCAAGGCAACTGTCTCCCTGATGCGCACTCGCTCCACATCACGGTGTCCTCCTACCAGAGGAACTCCTGGGGGGACCTCCTGGAGAAGCTCCTCCCGGCTGCACTGCAGATGGCCCTGGAGGAGGATGTGGAGTATCGGCAAGGGCTTCCCATGGACTACCTGGGGTACATGGGGGTCACCAACTCGGATGCAGTTGACGCTCGCCGAACGGCCTTTATGGAGAAAGTGCAGAGCCTGATAAAGAAACTCATTGACTATGCACCCATCGATGCTGCCGTGGATCAGAGAGCCAAATCGTTTCTTCACGACTGCCTCCCCCCGGTGCTTACGCAGAGTGAAAAGGTGCAGAGCGTGTATGGCTTCCCGGCCCGGTGGCAAGATGGAGGTCCCTGTGATGTTGATATACTGATAACAAAAGACACAGAAGTACGTCTCCTCCGCCATGGCATCGTTAGATTGTGTAATGAAGAAGCAGGCGTGATGCTGTATTACACCACAGAAAACTCAAGAGTGTATCACAAGGAAGAACCCAAGTTCCTTGAGATAGATCCTGAGTATACAGACAGTATTGAATTTCTGCTGTCTTCCTATCCAAACCACGTCAGTGTGGATACCCTTCCATGTGAAACCCTGGAGGACAAGATTTCTCTAGCCACACTCCTGTTTGAGAAGGGCATTCTGACTACAAAGAAGCCTCTGGTACAAGTGTAACTCTTTATTTTTTAACAAAATAAATATACATTTGTTTAGAAAGTGTTCTGTCTTGTTCTCACCTGCTAGGTGTGAATCAGCAGTCTGGATTGCTGTATCTCATCTAGGGGCAGAAGGGCGTTGGTGTGCATAGAGAAATGAAATAATCTGATTAAAATGAATATCTGCTCTAGGAGTGACTGCATGGCTGAGTGAGGAGGAAAGTGCTTAATTATTTTATTTTTTACTTTTCACTAGCCATATTACTACACCCTTGGTAGCTTCAGGAAGCTAGAGAACTTTCTTGCAGTCTGTAAATGATCTGTGTGCTCACACTGTTTTGAAGCAGCCTGCCCCACTGTGAGAAGTGCTCTCATTACGCACAGGCAAATTTGGTGCTAGTCACCATTCTGCACGCTCGTGCTGTGCCACACCGCACATACAGCGTGGCCTTCAGGCCTGTGCTGTGCTGCAAAGATCCCTTGGCCCCAGGAGAAACTCATCCAACTCTTCCTAAAAGCGGAGCCCACAGGCAGCTCCCACTCAGTGCCAGTGATTACACCACCTGCATGGCCTTGTCCTCAGCCAACAGTGCAGCAAGATGGTCTCCTGCAAATGTGAGCTGCCACCTTTGAAATGCTTGAGGGTCTGTCTCGACTTTTTCAGTCTGATAATTGCAAGCTGTCTTAGTGATAGAATAACTTTCCTAGCAAGGAAATTATTGGTCCCTTTCAAGGCAAATGGGGCATCCTCTAATATGGAGGGTTTCATGCTGGGTTCTATATTAGGACCTAACAAATGACATGAATACATGCGTGGCCATGTGGCCAGTTCCTGCAGATACTGGTGGGCCTCATACATGCTTTTCCATAATGCTGTTCTATCATCCCAGTCAGCCAGTGAGGGATGGTCTGTCTTTAAAGCCTCCTGAAGCCATATCCACGAGGAGAAAGCTGCATTACCCTGCCCTCCTCTGAGCTGCTGGGTCATCAGGGTTTTGCAAGATGGCACCCAAGCACTCTGTTTAGGATTTAAGTGCACACTACCTCTTCCAAAGTCCCATACTTGCAACAGCCAGTGCGCCAGTCTTTCCCCTGTTTTTTGCCTGTGTGCTTTTGCTAAATCTGGAAACGGGCCATGTAAAATCGCACACCATAAGAGCATGCTGATGTGCCCTGGGAGCCCTTTTATTTTGTGAATTGCTAGTGACTGGGCAGAAATGCTGTTGCCACACTCATCCTCTGACCCTTTTCTCTACTCGTCCTTACCAGAGGATCAATGATCCATCCCATTCATCGCCCTGGCAAATAGCTCGTGCTCTCAGCGGTGCCCTTCCTGGGCTGCTCCGTGTGGCACTTCCAGCACGGGTGGCCGCAGCACAGACGCCTGCACCCCAGGCAGCTGTACGGCAGGTGCCTGCACCGCATCTTGCTGCTTGGGGGCTGTGGTGCAGAGCTGGCTGCACCAGTAGCCCATGCAGGTCTTTCTGCATTGGCTGTTAAGCACCCCTATGTCCATTTCAAGCATATTAATAACAACCAAAGACAGCACAAATTCTTAGCTTTTCCTTTCCTTGCCCCCTGTTTTGTAAGAGCATAATACTTCAGCTGGGGGAGGGCATTATGATAATTCCTCCTCAGTGTCTAAATCCACTGGGGAAACCGCCTGGGCCAAACACCTTGCAAATACTCCTTAACGGATTTGTGCGAGGCCAGCCAGGCAGCTTCCCTTCTGTTTATTCTCCAGAAAGGCATTTCTCAGAGACCTGCTGACTGCGCCAAATGTTTTGCACTAGGAGGTGCTAGTCCATTATGAGCCCAGTAAAAAAGGCATGTGCATTCTGTAAGGTATTACAAAAACTGCTATTTATTAGAGCTAACACTCTTAAGAAGAGAATAGCATAGATAATCTTACATCCCTTAAGATGCTGAGAACCCCGAGCAGTGTAGTGTGTAATGGGACTCCAATCCACATGCAGCACACCACGCAGACGTGGTCCATAGCAGAGATTCTCCCCTTTTAGTCTTTCAAGGTATTGTAAGATTTTTATATAAGGCAAAAGCTCTATTTATCATGTCTACAGTCAAACAGGAACAATGTTCACATGAGAACATCTTGGTGCACAGTTCGATAAAGGCAAGTCCATGCACGTACTGGGAGGGAGCTGCCTGTGAGCTCCTCTGTAAGGAAGAGCTGACTGAGTTTTTCCTGCGGCCAGGGGATCTGTGCGCCACGACACAGACCTGATGGCCACACTGTATGGACAGCGCGGCACAGCGCAGGCCTGGGCGTGCTCCGGTTCACTCCATTGTGGGTCACTAACTGCCCAATGTACGATGGTCTTCTCTTCAGCATCTCTACACTGACTCCCTCTGAGAAAAATGCCTAAATGTGCTGGAGGATTTCAGACCTAGTGGCAAAGTGATCTCTCTGTTTCAGAATAAGAAAGCAATTTTTCTGCTTCATGCTTTGTTCCCTGTATAAAAATAGGAATGCGTTTTCCATGCATGTTTGAGTTCTTCATAACAATAATGGAATATGGAATGCATAATAATGGTACAAATAACACTTGCAATAGCAATCCTTCATCCTTCTCTAAAGTCCTCCAGCACTGAAGATCTCCGTATTTCTTAAGTATTAATACTTTTCAATTTGCAACCCAAGGCAAGGTAAAAAAACTATGATTACCCTTATTTTACAGACAATGACTAGCAAGGAAAACTCCATATCTAGGCCAAGAGCATGTGGCATCTTTTGCAAAATTTAGAAAAGCAAGCCATTTGCATTGTTAACCACACAGGTAACTGCTTTCTTGGTCTCTCACTTTCTAGTATATATGCAATCAAGTACGAAGAGATGGATCAAAATTAAGTTCACCCAATTCCCTTGATTTCTGAGGTGTCTTAAATTTAGAGTGTTTATTTGGAGCATGTAAGTTCTGTGGCTTCTTGTAATATTGGATCCAATGGTACTCTTCTTGGGTACTGATGGTTTTATAGTGCAATGGTGCTGATAAAGAGAAAACAGATAATTCCTTGATTTCCTGATGTTTCCTAGCAGTTAGAATTTCCCGTGCCCGCACACAGATAAGCAGCCTCCAAGCAGGGGCTTCTCCCATTGAGGAGAAGGAGGAAGGGTTGGTGAGCCGCCCCTGTTGCTCCACCATGGCAGATGCACAAGCTATGATAGCCTTGAGCCTACTGATAAATGTGTGTGCTCTCGAGAGCCCTCATTACACCTTCTGATGTCACACTTTATCACTGGTGATCTGGCGTTGGGGAGGAAAACATACAGACAACTGGCATTGTGATCTTCTCTACACTTCTAACATATGGAAGATCTCTTTGGGATATATTCACCAGGAAAATGGAGGAGACTTTCCTAATTTCCACACCTGTCCTTTGTTTTCTGCTTCCCTGCTCTAGAGATGACATCTCCATGTGATCTAAAGCGGTTCAGTCAGAAATGGGCTTCCAAAATGACCTCACAGCGGTGAAGAGGTTCTCAGAAGGGGAGTGGAACTGTGAAGCTGTCATGCCCTTGGTAGGAAATGCACTTTGCAAATTCACCTGGAATTCCAGCTGAAAACTTCTCCTCCAAAGGCTAGCTAAAACTATTCTCAGGCCTTACTGTTGATATTCCTCCACTGGGAGGAAACAGGAAAAGTGCAAGAATACACTTGTATTACAATCTGTCTATGGATGAGACAGCTCTGCTCCTCTAAGTGATCATACATTATCTGCCACAGGGCACTTCCTCTGTGGGGTTTTCCTCTCATCACATCTTGGACTTCACCCCTCAGGAGAACCCCACATGGCAATCTGATCAATGGCCTGAGGATGGCTGTCAGAAGGAAAGGGACAGCTGATACATCAGAATCAGTCCTTGACCAGTCAGTCTGTCAGAAACCTGGGTATACCCTTAGTACCCCAGTGCTAAGTACCAGTCCTTAGATCTCCTAGTAAATGTCTGGATTCATCCTATTCACCACAAGTAGATGGTGTCCAGTATATTTTTTTAAACACCCAAACCACTGTTGCCCATTTCCCACATGTATGAATTCAGGGAAAGGGGCAACCTTTTCCTGCAGCTTTGCTGAGTTTGGGAGAGAAGCCCAGGTGTGGAGCTGCAGGTGCACCTTCCCCTGAATCTGTTCCTGCAAAGGTAATAACCAGCAGGACTGAAGGCAGATTGCTCCCAAGAACCTGCCCTGTGTCTGCACTTGCCACTTGGCAACTGCCCCTGTGGCGGCTGGCCTGGCAGCAGGTACGGCCTATGCATCCATGGGGCACCGTGGCCTGGGCACAGCTGCTGCCTTTGGAAATGCTCCTGCGGTGCCAGGGGACTGGCTGTGCTGAGCCCACCCTGCCACAGGCGCTGCCAGGGCTGCAGCGAGGGTTCCCGGCAGCCTCGATGTCTCCCAGCACAGCGCGTGCCCCTCACTTGCAATCTCCCTGCCTGTGTGTGGGAGGGTATGCGGAAGGACCAGCTGCTTTGAGGAGGACCCCACCACCGTGGAGAGCTGAGACTCGCCAAGTATCAGAGCCCATCTGCCCCGCCAGGCAATGGGGTAGATATGAGGTGCCGTTGTCCAGCTGCACCTGGCACAAGCCCTCTGTCAACTCTGGTCTGATGGACCTGGGGAAGTGTCTCATACTCCAGAGGCCACACCATGGCTAATGGAGGGGAACATTCCACATGCTGTAAGGCAAGGCAAGGCTTGCTTGGGCTCTATCCGTGGCATATATCCAGGGGATGCCTGCCACACCTGCCTGTTCCTCCAGAAGCACTTGTGCCTGAAGTGCTGGAGTGGAGCAGTGCAGGACCGGAGGATCAGGGATGTGTATGGCGGTGGCTGAGAGGCTGTGGGTCCCTCTTTTTCCCTTTGAGGCCAGGAGATGTCTAGATAATGATCTGGATAGATGAGTAACTCTTAGAAGCTGCAGTTAGGTCTGGTGAGTTCCAACTTGGTAATGGCCCATCTGTATTTACTACGCTGTGAGTGCAGTGGGGACCATTTTCTCTGGGATGGTGTGCTCCAAACAGTAATGGAATCTGACAACTTATTATAAAATAAAGCTTTGTAGAGGTAGTAGGAAAGACGAGCAACTACACGCCCACAGGACAACTGACCCAATCACTGATAGGAAACACAGGATTATAAGCGATGCCATGGCTCCAGTGGACTGCCTGGGGCATTTGGCATCCAGGTCATCTGACAGCAAAAGCCAATCGTGCAAATGCCTTTTGAATGTGGGTAAGAGCTGTGCCACCCCTTGGCTCCAGCAACGGCAGTCTGATTTGAGAGAATCATTCCTTACACTAATAAAGTGGGCAGGATCCTGCCTATGCTGCCAGTGTTGGGCAGGGAGCAGGGTGTCAGATGGGACATGGCGGGGGCATGCCTGGAGCTAAAGCGGCAGAAACCCTGATGGCTGCAATCACCTGTGTCCTCTGTGCAATCTTGCAGCATACCTGAAGTCCAGCTAAGAAGTTGTGCTGGCATTAGCCTCGGGTGGTGTTCAGTTCAGCATTAGTTGCCTGACTGAGCCTTCAACACAGCCTTTGGAGTATTGGTGAGACCTCTCTTCTTGACAGATACTTCCTCTTCATCACTGGGCAGGCAGATCATTTCTGCAAGGCAAGTGTTTTGTTAATCAAACCAGAAAAATGTTTGCAATCTCAAAGAAAGTAAACGCTAGACATATTCTTCTCCCCTTCCTGCCCTTCACCAGGAGCAAGGAGTCCATTTTGAACCAGCTGGCCATCTAAGATGGGTGCCAAGGCAGTGTAAGGCTCATCCAGAGGACTAGGATGATACTTGGCAAGAGATCTAGGCTTCATTCTACCCCACCAGCAAGCACACCCAGGTCTGAAGGACCTGAATTGACAGATGTTTTTTCATTTATTGAATTAATATTGTTCACACCTGCACCAGTATAACCCCAATAACACAGCTCGATATACCTATAGCTGTGAGTAGAACTGGGTTCACATGTTGTGTAATTTCTATGCTCTTTTTTGATCAGGCGTTGAGAAAAGGGATAGCATTTGAACTGAGATGCTAATTGAACAGATCATTTGCAATATGCTCATTTATCTTGCCATTGGCCTGTAAACTGAAAATAAACTTCTGTACTCTCCATCTAACTGTGGTCTCCCCATGTGTATATGCATCTTTTGGTGCTGAGATTTCACCACATTTACAGTGCACGTCTCATCACAAATGGAAACATCTCTGATTGCTGCGCTGCAGAAACTGTACAATATGGAGTGTTAGAAAAAGTAGTGGTGCTGGTGTCTCTGGTTAAGACCTCTCAGGCTGCTGTGAGAGAGATCTCCCTGGAAGAGCTGTGTCTTCTGTGCGTTGGGTTCACCTCTCACCTTCCTCTGGAAGGATGTGCTCTGACTGCTAACTTCCACTTCTGGCCCCAATATGGTCTGGTCATCCAAGAAGCTGTTTTGCAATCTTCTCTCAAAGGATGCACACCTGCTGCTTTGTGTTTGGATTGCAAAATTTATGTAAGAGATCAGAATTGATAGAAGAGAATCAGTAGCAAATGAAACTCCCAGGCCCTTCCCTACCTGCGATATTTTGTAATCCATGCTCCCAACCGGTCCAGCCTAAACCTGTGGGCCTGCCCTGGTACAGATAAGCACTCTGGGCGTAGGCAAAAAGAGCAGATGGCAGAGCAGGAGGGAGGGAGCAACAGGAGCCTTGGGGCAGCCTGTGGCCACACCAGGTGCCATCATTTGGCGAGAGGCACAGGACTGCAAGTCCCCGGAGATGCCAGGAGAGCAGCATTGGGCTTGTGGGGCTGTGTGTCCCCTGAGATGCTCCCAGACCCCATGTGCCCACCCCAGCATAGCCTCTCTTGGGATGCTCCCACTGCATGAGGTGGGCTCCCATTCCATATCAGCTTCTGCAGAACATCTTCCTCAGAGGGAAGGGGCAGGGGGGACTGGAGGAGCTTGGGCAGAGGGGACAGGAGAGAGGCTCAGTGCCAGACTTTGCCATGCTGTCCAAGGAGTGTCTCATCCCCATCCCTGCAGCTGGTCCCACGTGGAGCAGGTCACAGGCCCCCCGGGCTGGGTACAAGTGGGAGCTTCCCTCTTCTCCACCACAGCACTGGCTTCACAATGGTGATGCCCCGCTGCATGTGGGGTTGTGTCCCCTGGGTGAACCCTCTGGGCTGTCCAGGGGAATCAGTGCATCCCAAAGTGCTCCCAGACTGTGGGGACAATTTCACCCAGGTCTGCATGCAGCAAAGGGGCAACTCTTTCCAAAGGGAGCCTGCAGCTTGGGAGCAGGAAGGGAGACCCTATGAGAGAATCCTGGATACAGGGAGGAGGGCCGCAGCTGCGCCTTTCCCTGGGTCCTATTCCTGCAAGGGTAATAACCAGCAGGACTGAAGGCAGATTGCTCCCAAGAACCTGCCCTGTGTCTGCACTTGCCACTTGGCAACTGCCCCTGTGGCGGCTGGCCTGGCAGCAGGTACGGCCTATGCATCCATGGGGCACCGTGGCCTGGGCACAGCTGCTGCCTTTGGAAATGCTCCTGCGGTGCCAGGGGACTGGCTGTGCTGAGCCCACCAGTGCTGCCTTGGCATCTCCCAGCACATCATGTGCCACTACTGTATGACCTGTCCAGAATTGGGTTTTCATACCTATAAACGAGAGAAAAAAGAGTTTACTTCTTCTCTGCATGCTTAGTATCTTCCACTCATATTTCAAAACACCCCCTCAGAAATGCATATTTCAGTGTAGGGGTGTCACCAGGTTTACCCTGAATGCCTAACTGTAAATGGAAAAGTCTCAAATCTCACGGAGCTGCAGGAAGGATAAGACATGGGATGTTATAACTGGGATGCCAGGGCCTCTGGCTGAGACCTCTCAGGCTGCTGGGAACCAGCTCTTCTGGTGTCTTCTGTGCCTTGGGTTCGCCCCCCCTTCAGAAGTATGTGCTCTGACTGGGGGCTTCTGCTTGATTTATAGTCAGTACAATCTTCTTTCAGAAGAATGCTGTATCCTTTTTGCTTTGGAATTATGGGGTCAGAATTCCTTGAAGTAATTAGCTGAGTTTTCGTTGGGAGCAGGGTATTTTTCTTTGGATCACACAAGGTGAAATTGCTATATGAGGGGACATGGATGCTGAACTGTACATATAAATCCCAAATAAGAAAGCACATGACACTTTCAGAGGGAGAGAAAAAGAAATCTTCATGGGCAAGGAAAATCTGCTGAGAGTCTGCCCGATGCCTTTGCCTACCTGCTGTTACAAAATAGGACCATGCTGAGGGTTCCTTCACATGCTTCCAAGCAGTGTAGAAACACAAACATAGCTACAGGGAGCACATCCACCAATTTTCCAAGAGGAGTTGTGCAGGACAGGAGAGCTGTGAGAGAGGAGGGCTTTATTTGCTATCATAATCCACCCCTTGGGGCACTGGTACATCATTTTTTTTGAAGCATACAAGGACCATTGGCTTCACAACAGCCACATGGGACAGGGAGAGAGGGGAGGGGAGCTGGCAGTCCCACCCCTGCTGGGGCAGTAGGAGGAGGCAGCTCTCCATGACCGGCTGCCCTGGCACAGGAGCCAGGACATCCAGCTTAAATACAACCATGGTGCAGCTGAGCGGATCACAGAAGCAGCTGCAGATTGCTCCCAGCTTGCTTTGCCAAGCACAGTTGTGATCACAGTAGATGAGGTATTTCTTGTCCAGCATTTCCACAACTCTCATCCCCTATGGCCCCCACCATCCGCCTCTCGCCGGCCGCCCGCAGCCTCTTCGATGAGCCACTGGCCATCGCCGTGCAGGGCCTCAGCCCGCGACAGCAGGTCACGCTGCGGACATCCCTGCGGGACGAGACGGGCGAGCTCTTCCAGGCCTGCGCCCGCTACCAGGCGGGAGACGATGGGGAGCTGGACCTCGCCCGCTGCCCCGCACTGCCGGGAGGCAGCTTCTCCGGCCTGGAGCCCATGGGGCTGCTCTGGGCTTTGCAGCCCCAGAAGCCCTTCAGGCGGCTGGTGAAGCGGGACGTGCAGAGCCCCTTCGTCCTGCAGCTGGAGGTGTTTGAGGGCCACGGGGACCCCCCCGGGCGGCTCCTGGCCCAGGCGCAGCACGAGCGGGCGTTCCTGCGGGACGGGGTGCGGAGAGTGCCGGTGCGAGAGGGGAGGATCCGGGCGACGCTTTTCCTGCCCCCCGGTGAGTACCGGCTGTGGTCATCCTGTTGTTCCGGTGCTGGCCAGGGCCTTGCTGTGCCAGGGCAGCTGCCAGCCCTCCAGTGGTGGGGAGGAGGGTTGGAGGGGTGAGCAGGCACGGGGACTGTGCGGCAGGCTATGGTGCCCTGTGCCCAGTCCCTGCGCTTCATGGCCCGTGCTGGACTATGGCGGGCCAAATGCAAAAAGTCATTTTCAAGACAGAATTGGTGTTCCTGAGCAGGGAACCAACTGGAACAGCTGATTTCACATGCTCAACATCCCACTCAGCAGCAAGGCCAGGGCTCCCTCCCCTGCTTCACCCCTACCCGTACCCACAGCCAGTCTTCAGTGCAGCTCCAGCCATAGTCAGCATGTCTTTTACAGTTTTGCTCAGAGGTTGTTTTTTTCTCCACTGCTATTCCAGCATGCTGGAATTGTCTTGCACTGAGGTGTCCCACTCATGACGCTCTATTTCTGGTAGTACTGCCTGCACTGTCATCTCTACGCTTTCCGATTCAGATGATGCTGGGATTATACTGATTGCTGTTCCATAGTTCTCAAATCCAAACACAAACTCTTACAGTTTGTTGCTGAAGTTCTTGAAGACTATGCTGTTTTATTATCAGTTGATTTCGTCTCCTTAGACTTGTGGAGGGTAGTGGGAGTGTATGTCCTTATGCTTCTTTACTCTGTTACTTGATTCTTTTTTGCATTTTTGTATATAGCACATTTGTATCATGGTCTGGCTTCTGCAGGGGCTACTTTTAGAGCAACGGTCATTAGTTCAACATTATGTTCTAGCTCAAAGCCTGATACTCCTTCTTTTACTATGCTGACGATGTGGATATGAATGCACCTATCAAAGTTTTTCTGCAAAGGAGAAGAAGGATTGGAGATCCTACACTTGCAGGAGGCAGCACATCTCTCACGCGTATTCTGACTATGTTATGTCTGCTAACAGATGGATGTTCATCTTTTCTCTCATTTTAGCAGTAGATATGGTGATCTGGGCATGCATAGTCTATCTCGAAACTGCTTCAAGACTTCTTTAAGTTGTATAACAGTAGAGTGAAACTTAAAGCAAATCCCAAGGATCTGAGCTGAACTTTTTAGAGGTTTCAGCTGACCTCTCCCTGTGGCTCCACTTCTCCCTTCCATCTGCTACGAACTAAAATAAGCCAAGTGGTGGTGAAGGGCTGGTCTGGGAGTGAGAAGGAGAAAGTGAGGAAAGTCACCACACAGATCATCTCTGCCACTGAGGTGTAAACAAAATGCTGAAATAATTGCCAATTATTAGCACTAAGATAGATTTACATCTTATATAGGCAGTATCTGTCCTTCTGCCACTCAGTGTCTTGCCAGTTAATTTGCAGTCATTTAACAGCTCACAGCTAAATGACTGGTCATGTCCTTTCCCTGAAAGACATTCCTCTGCAGATCCTGTTGTGTATCTGGCTTGATGCGTTCCAAACCACAGAAACAGTGAAAAGGAGTCATTTCAGGCAATGCTGCTCTTCGTCTTGTCTGTTCCAGGAGAAGATACCTTCCCAGGAATTATCGACATACATGGATACACAGGAGGTCTCTTTGAGCAGAGAGCCAGCCTGTTGGCCAATCATGGCTTTGCCACACTGGCCCTGGCTTATTTCAAATATGAGGATCTGCCCCAGGACCCAACTGAATTCCACCTGGAATATTTTGAAGAGGCGGTGAACTATATGCTGCAGCACCCACAGGTAGGAGCACCCTCCATGTCCCACTGGGTTCCCCTGGGAGTGCTTCTTCTTCAAAATGCTTGTCACTTGGCCTGAGTATTTTTCATCCTAAAGGGTTCATATGCGGGCATGTGGTGACAATTCATGAAGGCTGCTTCGAAAAACGCATCTCTCCTCCACAGCCTCCCCACCTTATGTCTCAAGAGACCATCTCTGTCACTCCAGGTGACGGTACCTTGATGGTGCCCATCCTCTGCACTTCCAGTGCATCTCTGTTTGACCCTTCCTCTTTCCTAGAGCCCAGGCACCCCTGGCAGATGGGGCCAGGTGAGCATTTCAGCAGCTTCCTCCAGAGATAACTCAGGCCAAGTGACAGCTATTAGATACCCACCAAGCCGCTCTCTCCCTCCCCTTCCTCAGCAGGACAGGTAGAGAAACTAAGATGAAAAATCTTGTGGGTCAAGATAAGGACAGGGAGATAACTCACCAATTATCGCCACAGGCAAAACAGACTTGACTTAGGGAAGATTAATTTCATTTATTGCCAGTTAATAACAGAGTAGCATAGTGAGAAATAAGAACAAAACTAAAAACATCTGCCCCTCACATCTTTGGGCAGCAGCAGGTCCATTTTGGAGCTGGCTGAAACTGTCTCTGTCCGACACAGGGGCAGCCACTGGTCTCTTCTCACAAAGAAAATCCCTATAGTTCGCACTGCCAAAACCTTTCCACACTCGCTCTGAGTAGTTTTACTTGTCTCCTGCAACCTGTGCTCAAATGGTGTCATTGTGCTTGCTCTATCTTGGCATTGTCATAGTACCAGGGAACATTTTTCATGGAAGAAATTTGTGCGTAGGATGTGCTTGACACTTGCCTAGAAGAAAAGCTAATCATTGCCATCACCTCCTTCACAGTGTTTTGCAAACTCTCAGCATTATAGAACGTCCCTCTCCAGGATCTAGCCGTTGTGTTTTTCAGCTGAGCACTGATGGGTTTTCCCTCCTGTCTACCAGGTGAAGGGACCAGGGGTTGGCCTGCTCGGTTACTCCAAAGGAGCTGATCTGTCTCTTGCCATGGCTGCCTTCCTGAAGAACATCACAGCTGTTGCTTTCCTCAATTGCCCTGTGGCCAATACAATTATTCCTCTCTGCTACAAGGACAAAATCATCCCCCCTTTGCCTTTGGATGAACAAAAGGTCAAGGTCATTGGTTCCAATATTCTTGATTGTTCTGAAGTCCTTGCCGACCCCTTTCAAGCCCCTGGCAACCAAAGCCTGGTTCCGCTAGAGAAAGCTGAGGCACAGTTACTGTTCATTGTGGGACAAGATGACCATGTTGTCAAAAGTGAGTATTGTGCTACCAAAGCCTGCAAGCTTTTGCAGGCTCAAGGGAAGACAAATTTTCAGATTTTGTCTTACCCTGGGACAGGGCACTGCCTCGACCCTCCCTTTTTCCCTTTGTACCCCGTAGGAAAGCATCTCATTTTTCACAAGCAAGCAATTTGGGGTGGGGAGCCCAAGGCTTATTCTACAGCTCAGGTTCATGCTTGGCCACAGATTCAGGCTTTTTTCAACAAATATTTAAATGATAACTAGTGTGCAAAACAGACATAGCTTTAAAGGACCCAGCTTGACAGACATTTTCATACCTACCACATCAAACCCTGTTCACAGCTGTACCAGTATGACTACAGTATCTTCCATGATACACATCTACACATCTACAGCTCAGAAAAGAACTGGGTTTGCCTTTTCTCTTTTCCCCCAAACTGTTTTGCTTAAGTGTCAGGACGAGGAATGGCAAATAGATTTGCATTGGCCCTTGATAAAATAGATCACGTGCAAAATGCACAATTACCTTTCTCAGGCGGTTTCTGTTCTTCTAATACTTGACGCTACTTTGCATATCACTCTGGGCTCCACATGCACATGCTATCCTCAGCTCATACTTTAAAGTAATACCTCTCAAATGTTAGGTTTGGAGCAGGGATTTCACCACTCTTATGGTGAATGTCTCATCACAGATGGAAATGTCTCTGATCTCTGTGCTGCTGGAAGTGTGTAAGAATGGATGCTATAGCCAGGATGCTGGGGTGTCTCTGGTTAACCCTCCGGAGGGGTTGTTTGCCTGCTTTTCATCTTCCCTTCAGAAGGAAGTGCTCTGGCTTGTGGATACATCTAGCCCCAAGATACCATGCCAAAAGCCATTCTGCTGAATTTACAGCCATTGTGATCTGCTCCCCCATGATGTGGAACTTTTTCAGCTCTGTTATTAGGGCGAGAATTGTAATAAAGAGACTGAGATTTGAAAGCTGCAGAGTCATTTGCTGTGCTTTGCATAGGAGCAGGGATCTTTGCGTCTTGACCACTCTGTCATCCCAGGGTGGAACTTGCAGGTGCAGGGCCCTGTGCGTGGTAAGGTCCCAAGGGCCTCCTGCCTCACCTTGGCAGAGCAGCCACACTCACCCTAACACATCGATTGGCATGCGACAAACTGCCACCTGCACTCCCAAATGCTCTGTCGTCCTCCAGCCTGCCAGGGGCCACCATCCCTGTGAGTCCTGGAGGGCTGCCATCTCCCTCGTGGATGCCATCTCTCACTGCCCTGCTGAACCTGGTTGTCTCCACGCTGCAGGTGTCCTCTCAGCCAGCTTGGCATGCTAGGGCAGACCTCAGAGCTGGCAGCTGCCTCTCAGCCCTGTCCTGTTTTCTGCACCTGAGTGTCCTCATTCAGGGCACCGCAGCGTTTCCCTGCCTGGCAGCTTTCGTAATGGATGTTATCAGCAGTGCTGGCTGACACCAGCGGGCCTGCCCTGCCACAGATAAGGCACGCTCTTTGGGTGTGTGCAAGAAGAGTAGGCGGCAGAGCAGGAGGGAGGCAACAATGGGGCAGCCAGCCGGTGGTCATGCATGCTGCTGTCATCTGGTGAGAGGCACAAGACTGCAAGTCCCAGGAGATGCCAGGAGAGTGGCACCAGGCTCGTGGGGCTCTCTTCCCCCTGAGATGCTCCCAGGTCATGGCCCCATGTGCCCACCCTAGCACAGAGTGGCACCAGCCTCTCTTGGGATGCCCCCGCTGAGCAAGGTGGGCTCCCATCCCATATCAGCTTCTGCAGAACGTCTGCCCCTGAGAAGCAAGTGGGGCCTGAGCCCTGAACATGGTCCCTTCCTGCCCCGTTGCTCTGGCTGGAGCCTGACACCAGAGGCTGAGCACAGGGTCCTCCTGGGACAACTCCTGCAGTTCCTGCTGCTGCAGGAGACCGCTCACCATATGCCCTGGCATGGGACAGGAGCAGGGTCAGAGAGCAGTGGAGAGGAGTTCTGAGACAGGCCTTGCCATGCTGCCCCACCACTGTCCCTATGCCTGCAGCTGGTCACACATGACAACACCCTGTCGGGTTCAGGATCATGTCACAGGGGTGGACTTCCCAGGAATAGCAGTCCATGGAGGTGGCAGGAACAACCTGCTGAAATGCTCCCAGACTGTGGTGCCAATTGCCTGCAGGTCTGCATGCCGCAAAGCGGTAACCTTTTCTGAAGGGAGCCTGCAGCTTGGCTGAGTTCAGGAGAGGAAAGACAGAGCCTGTGAGAGAAGCCCAGGGAGGAGGGCTGCAGCTGCACCTGAGGCTGGGTCCAGTCCTGCAAGGATATTAACCAGCAGGCCTGGTTTAGAGATCTGCCACCACAGCAGATAAACACACTATTTGTCAGCAAGTGTCTGGGCAGACCTGGCACCCTTTGGAGATGCTCCCACAATGCTGGCAGCTGCCTGCGCCAATCCCGCCTTGCTGTGGGCGCTGACAGGGCTGCACTGGAGTCTCCAGGCAGCCTTGACATCTCCCAGCACTGTGTGGGCCCACATAGCTCCTGCCCCGATTCCCCTCCCCTTGCCTGTGTGTGGGAAGCTGCATTTGTAGAAGAAGCCTCAGCTTAAACGCAGACACAGTGAAGACAGCAACCCAGGAGCCATGTGGCAGGTCACTGCCTGC
>VXBL01010050.1:269-16337 GCA_013400195.1 Aramus guarauna
GGAGAAGAGAAAGCTCTGGGGACACCTTATAGTAGCCTTCCAGTACCTGAAGGAGGCCTACAGGAAAGCTGGAGAGGGACTGTTTACAATGGCGTGTAGTGATAGGACACTGGATAATGGCTTTAAGCTAAAAGAGGGTAGGTTTAGAATAGGTATTATGAAAAAATTCTTCACTGTGAGGGTAATGTGACACTGGAACAGATTGCGCAGAGAGATTGTGGAGGCCCCCTCCCTGGAAGTGTTCAAGGCCAGGTTGGATGGGGTTTGGGGCAACCTGGTCTAGTGGAGGGTGTCCCTGCCCATGGCAGGGGGGTTGGAACTGGATGATCTTTAAGGTGCCTTCCAACCCAAACCATTCTATGATTCTGTGATTCTACATAACACAAAGGACTTGCCCTTGAGTCTGAAGAGAAGTCAGAGCTGCTGTGTTAATTGAGATGAGTACTAAGAAATGCTGGACACATGGATAATGTCTGAATTCTTACTTTCTTCAACTCAAAGCTAGTTAGTAGAGTAAGGATTCATCTTACATATTTCAGATCTTTGCTTAATATTTTGAATTGTCTTCATCAGCTATACAAGAAGACTAGGATGACAAGCTCTGATGTAGGCATCTTTACTACGTTTGCATCTTGTCAGGTGAATCCCAGCTGATGTTCCTGTCCATCTCCAATCCTGTGTTCTTTTAAGAATAAGAATTTACCTTAAAACTCGGTGATCTTTGATAGAAGCATGCCCTTTCAGCTTAATGGGTTAGCAGTTAATTAGTCACTTAGGAGGTGGGATATCTAGACATTCCCCTGCCCAATAATGCACTCTAAGAAAATATTTCACCTGTCAACCTGAAGGGCATTCAAGGAGGGTGCACTTTGCTGCTGCTATTGTGCTGAAGCCTTTTCATTGTGTACCTTGCAGAGCACCTAAAAGGGCAGAAAAAAGTTCCTCTGGAGTTTGTCAAGTCCAAACCTCTTCTTAGAGAGAAGAACTAAAGCAGTTTGCTCAGGACCATGTCCACTTAGATTTTGAAAATCTCCAAGGGCAGAGACTGTGCAACCTCTCTGGCTAATTTGTTCCAGTATTTGACTACCCTCCAAGTCATATTTTTGCCTTATATTTAAATATTTTTTTCTGTATTTCAGTTTGTAACTATTGCCTCTTGTCCTTTCACTGTACACCACTGAGAAGTATCTGTCACTGGCTTCTTTACTCCACTCGCAATTTATATTAAAATATTTATAAATGTTTATAAATATATTAATAAAATACATATATAAGTATATCATGTTTATTCATCTGTTTTATACACAAGATACTGCCTGAGCCTTTTCTCTTCCAGGCAAATCAATCCCAGTTCTCTTAGCCTCTCTCCATATATCACATGCTCCAGTCCCTTTATCATCTTCACAGTTCTTTACTGTATTTGCTCCGGTATGTTTATATCTTTCTGGTATTGGGGCCTATTGCCCATAATGTTGTCTCATACGCAATTCTTCATTTACATGTGTACACTTGGAGTGACACCACTTCAGCCCTGTTCTTTTGATTATGAGATTCCTGTTTTTCATATGACCCATGTCCTCTGCTCGCCAACTCTGTCCACCACTTTCTCACATAATTTTTGGTCATTGTCTTCCTTCCCTGTTGTTCCTAGTTTAAAGGTCTTCTGGACAGCCTGTTGGCAAAGACACTTTTGCCTTGCTTCATCAGTTGGATCATGTCTGTTCCATGCAGTTGTTATAGAAACCAAACCCTGTTTTTGACACCAGCTGCACAATCAATTCTTGTCCCACAGGATCCACCCAGTCCTTCTCAAAGTCTTCACTCACTGGCAGGTTGGAGGGGAAAACCACCTGGGCCCTGACAATCATCACTCCCAGAGCCACACTTGATACTTTCCAGGTCATTCCTGGCATTCTAACTCATACCCATGTGGAAAAGCAGTAGCAGGTAATAGTTCGAAGACTGAATAAGCCTTGTCATCCTCTCCACAGCAACTCAAGAGTGAACCTCCAACAACCAGAAAACCTCCCTAGATGATAGGTCAGTTTGGCAAATGGGAAACCCGGTGCCTGCACCAGGGTATCTCCTACTACTAACATTCTCTGTTTCCTCCTGGTGCTCCTGTGTGGCTCAGATGCTTTTAACAGTGCTCACAGTACCTCATCAACTATGAGGGCAGTGAAAATGTTCTATAGGCGCAAGTCATCAGGTGTAGCAGAAGCCATCTTCCTGGTGCCAGATGCCAGCCTTTGCCATCATGCCATCCATCACTTGCCACCCTGGCAGGCACAGACTCTGCCTGCCCCTCTGCTACAGTTGGAGGTTTGAGCTTTTGAAGCTGCAGTCTCTCAGAGAAGAGCCATTCAACCGCTTTCTCTTCATCTCTGATGCTGCTCCGTCTGCTGACCTCTTCCCACAGCTCTTTCATTTGGTGGCACAGCTCCTCGACAACTGTACAGCTGCAACAAGCTGTTATACCATCTGGCCTAACCTCAGTAAGATGTCCCACGTACTCCCTGCAGCTTGAGATTTGTAGACCTGAGTCCTCCTTCTGAAGATTTGTCTAGGTCAAGCCTCAGATGTCTCTGGGACAGTAGCTCTAACAGCTGTTGGGAACCGTTCCCTGTCACCTATGGCATGTCATCACCGTAGCTGAGGACTTGTGTGCTGGTGGCACGGAGCTGCTGGCTCCTTTGTGCCTTCTGCACAAACTGCTGCATATGTCAGCTGCCTCGGCTAGCTGCACACACACGGCTTTGCTGAATGGAAAAGGAAGTGCAGCAAGACTGCAGCACTCACCCCAAAATGAGGTACCCTGAATGTAATTATTTAAAAATTAAGTACTTGAGCCCAGCCCATCATTCAAAATGACTGACTTAAGTGCTTATTTTTATTTTGAAGCAGTCTGTAGAGCGTGTCAAGAGATTCCAAAAGGTAGAACTGGATTTAAAACTGCATCTCATAGGTAGCTAGTAACAAATGCTAGGAACAGTATTTTGGGGGATACTTCAGAATAGTTCTCCACTGAAATGCAAAAGTTGGCATATGATCTCTTTTTATATCACTTTTAAAAGAAAGTACAGGAAGAGATAATGGTTACCAGAAATTACTGATCTCATTCTGAGAATAAGAGCTGCAAGTTCAATTTCACCCTTACCTGAAAAGATAGTATTCTGTTCAGGCCAAACAATTTTTTTTATTTTATTTTTTTTTCAGGTGTTTGTTATTTTAATGAGTGTTTAGTGAAAGATGCATATACTCTTCTGTTACTAGGCAACCTAATTTCAGGGAACACTCTATGCAGATAAAAAAAAAAATTAGACAACTGAATAAATTTGCTTTTTGCTTTAGGAAGTTTGCATTCTTGGATTTGCATTGATAAAATTTCATCAAAAGTTACAAAGTGTACCACCAATGTTTTGTAGTCCATTAGTTAGTACACTCTCCTGTGAATGGCATGGTTTCATTTTCCTGTGGCTTACATAAAGTTGGGTACCCAACTTAATTTGCCTGGCAAGCATCCTCATGACTAGTATATTACAAAAACCTATTTGTATTAGAAATTCTTGGAGAAAATTAGTCAAGATTTATCCAAGCAATTAAGTGGAATTGACAAAATTGTCATATCTTTAGCTTGTAATAACTTTCAGTATGTTTCGATGCAAGTGTGTACGCTGAGGAACTTTCAGCACCTGAATGCAGTTGTCTAACAATTAGAAAAGTTTCTGCAGTGTTTAGTGCTAATGGCAAGTAGACTTTCTGATTAAGTTTTTTTACTAAAAATTTTACACCTTTCCTATTTCAAATCGTAGGTTACAAAGTTGGAACTTTGGATTTCACACCTAATGGACACATAAATTAATTTTAAAACAATATAATAAACTGAAAGATAGGGTTCTTTTCTATCCAATTACACTGTTCAGCAGATTTGCTCATTTTCTGGAGCCCACTAAGGAAAAGTTGTGGTAGTTTTGAGCTTCTTGAAGCGGGATACTGTTAGGCAGATAAGGCCAAGTTTCTGCACCTTCTCATTCCAGTAAAGTATTTTGTCAATGGGTCACAGAATCAGTGAGTGAGAGAAGGAGATAGCTCAAAAATGAAAATATGTATTTAGTCTCACTGTAATAAGATTCCACCCAGTAAGAACATCATGAACAATGGGGAAATTTATTTTCAAACCACCTTTTTTTTTAATACATCTCACTCAATAGACCTGGGATTTGGGGGACTTTCTTTTCCTCTTTGATTTGTCTTATTTAGGCTTATTATTATAATTAACAAATCTTTAATTTGGGGACTAAGAACACTTGAATCTCTTCTACCATTCTTATTCATAGTCAATTTTTTAAAATCAGATTCCACTAGAAGGTTGAGGCCAACTCAGGGTTTCATTACATGAGAGCATACTACTTCAAGTAGAAATGAATGAGGTGGTTTTCTGTGTTTCTTGGTTGGTTGGTTGGTTTGGTTTTAATTACTCATGACAGGAAGGGAATCCTTGAGAAGAAGACAAAAGCAAAAATCAGCACTATGAGTATGGCAATTATGGTAACCTCTCAGTTGCAAAGTATTTTCTGTTGTATGCCAAAGCTTTTGAGAGTAATATTTGCTAAGAGAACTTCCCCAAAAGTCTGTCAAAATGTCATGACTTTGTAATTTATTAGAGTAGTTCCCTGTTCATTTTTGGAGATACAAATCTGTGCAAGGCATCTATCATTTACAAGAATTATGAGAATACCCTAATCACATTTGTCACATTGTGGGGATAGAACATTTAGTACTTATTAATTTTTTCAGTCCTCTTTGCTACTGGATAACAATGAAAAGATAACTTTTTTTTTAATAATAGTAAAATCATTGGATGTCTAAAATTACTTGAAATATTTTAAAAGTCACATAAATGTAAGTAAGTACTTAAAGGGAAAACTAATTAAATATTAGACAGATTAATCAATATCTTCTCTACCTGCTTGAGTTAGCTTCCTTATGCTTCTCCACTGGCGTACTGTAGAGTGTTTTCAGAACTGCACCACATTTCATTTTACCATTTAAAAAAGTTTGTTGTTGCCTGTACTTCTCCTTTGGAAAGAACAAAGCTAAGAGTTCTGAAGACAGCCTCTGAACTCACTTGCTTTCTTTTAAGCCCCCTTAAAATCCCCTTGTACTGTGTTTACAGAGATATCACATAATCAACAAGTTATTAAGTTATTTTACTTAGCTTCAACATTTCCTAATTAGCATGACTGCTTTCCTTATTTTATTATAAGTTTCTAAAGACCCAACAGTATTATTCTGTAAATAGTATATCTTCAAAAACATTCACTTAATAATTGCTTTAATAGATTTATAAGATTAATACTAACAGAAGCTTAAATAAAGATAAGCAAGAATGTTACAGATTCTGATTGTATACGGAACACAAATTTTTAGTAACATTTGTTGCATGCACGCTGTAAATATGTGGGAAATTTTCCGGTCTGTCACAAAAAATGTTAATGATTTAAGTGAATAATTTTTATTTATAAAAGTTTTAATAAGGAACAGTACAAAAAAGCTGTGATACCATGGAAGTTTATAATAGGCTGAATGAAAATCAAACTGAAAACAATTAACTAATGCAAAAATAGTCTTTATTTAGTAATGCCTCCCTTGTTTCCTGGCTGGAAAGACTGGCTGCTCTTGAGAGTAGAGTGAGTGCACAAGCATACACTTTTGGAGCACTACACATCACAATAAATATCTCTAGGACTTCTCTGTCATGAATAGGCAAATCTTTCCTCTGGAATGTTTCACGGTGGTCTTTATTGTATTGTTGATGGTTGCATTATCTTTGTTACAGGAACTGTGATTAGCTTTGCTTGAATATGCTATGGGTTGGGCCCTAGTGCAGTTTGCCAAACTGATCTTAGGAATCACAACCATTGGAAATGTATAGGAGAACACCCTTCAGTCAGGAAGAAAATTTTGATCGGATACAGCATTTGCTTGTTTGAAAGTTGAAAGCTTCAGCCTCTGTGTATGTGTCATAAGGGCATTCTCCACTGTGCCAAGTCTCTCATTATTGAACCAAGTGACTGTTTCGCTCTGCACAAATTTTCATTTGCAAACTACATTTTTTCCACATGCTCTTCCACGCTTCTCATATTGTGATCACTAAAGGAGTCAATAACTATGACAGTTGTATCGGCTTTGTATCTACGTGAGTTAAGGCATCTGGGCAAGCTGCCTTTCCTGGCACCTGAGGCTGAGCAAGCGAATCTGTTAATTGATGACAGCAGCCAGGAAAAAAATGTGAAGCAGCTGGATGTTGCAATTGTGACTGCTGCTCTCCTGCCTCTAATGTTCTAATGGGGAAGTGAGACGGCAGATTTTGACAACTGCAAAGAGGATGACGATGACTAACTTTTTGCTTCCTGTGCTACTGAGCAATATATGCTTCTATCGTTATAGTTACAGTTGGATTTTCTTGAGATAAAATAATACCGCAGTAGAAGGCAGCAGTGTACTAGAGGTCAGTAGGGCCTTTCATGTTTGGATTTTTTGTTTATTTGTTTTTTTTCAAGAAGAGTTTAACTGGATTTTTCTCCCTTGGTATGGAAAGCAATATACAGAAGAGAATAGGCTGTCAGAGAAGAAAAAATCAACATAAATGTTTAAACTGATCATTTTGTGGTTAGCTGATTGAGGCACAAATAAAATAACATCTGTCATGAGTACCTTTAAGCTTCAGCTTTCTGAATTATTTATTAAAAGTGAAAGTAGAGCAGTGACAGGGAATAACTTGCTCCATTCTCTAAATCACTTACATTTTGCCTCTGAGAGTTGCTGCACTGTGTAGTCCAATTTTTCTTAATTTTAGTCCAAGAACCCTGTGTTGTACATAAGACGTGAGAAAGCAAAGTATGAAACAATGGTCAAAATCCCCAAACAATAAAAATAACAAACCTATATGCACAGTATCCTAATTATGCAATACTGGTACTGGGAGAAATAAAATTATGAATTAATTTATTTTCACATTTTCTATCTATTTTTCATAGATACTTGGAGTCATAGAATAATTTAGGTTGAAGGGATCTCTGAAGATCATCTAGTCCAAACCCCTGCTCATAAGTTGAGTCTTGAACACCTTGAGGATGGAGATTCTTCAACTCCACAAAACAATCTTTTCCAGTGTTTGACCACCCTTGTGGTACTTTTTTTCTAATATCTAGTGGGAATTTTCAATATTGCACCATGTGTCTGTTGCCTCTCATCCCATTACTGTGCATGTCTAAGAAGACAGACTGTTAGAAGTTTGTTTCCAGCATTCTACAACCAATTCTATAGAAGGTAAGTGCTTCTAACTCAGATTGTTATTTTTTTTAAAAGAATTGGCCTTCACAGTTACCAGATAGAGGCAGTTGACAGGCAATTGCCTTGCTAAGAATAGACATTTAATACTGGGTGCTGGAACATCTGACTTAAATTGGATTTTTACTTCCATAGGTATTTGAGACAAATTAAAAAATAGCAACTTAATTTACCTGAAAATGAGGCTAATGTTTGTAAGATAAGTGTACACAACTGTTAGACACAAAGAGAGTCTTTAAAGCTCCTTACCCTTTTAAGCAGAGGAAAGCAAGTAATATAATCCCCCTTATTCAAAACAAAACAAAACAAAAAGATCAGCTGAAAGCACAGCACAAACAAAATCAACATAGAAAAGAACTTGACATTTTTGGCAAACACGTACAAAGCTGGAGTTAGGGAAAATAAAAATCTGAGACACCAAATATGTAGTCCTTTCTCACAGATTCTTTTTCAAATTATCTTTCTCCTACACATGAAAAATGCAACTGAAAAAGGTGCTAACTAGAATACATAAGGGAAGCAATGTTTTTAGCTATTGCTAGTCAATTCTAGTGCTGCTGGAATTCAAGGGTGAGTTTTAACAAGACAATAGGACAAAAAATAACTGTGAAGATGTGAAGTGCAGTTTCAAGGTTTATGTAGGATATTCCCATTGAACAAGATGACAATCAATTCACTGTTAATGCTCTTAACATTGAATGTCTTATTAATACTAGTGATTCAACCTTAAGTTGCTTTCTATACTGTTTGACTGTCTGATCTGTGCAGACAGTTTTATACTGACAGTTTTATATCATTTGTACTTATCTAGCTAAGGCCAGAGCTAGGCAGGCAAGAGAGCTAGCTGAGACAGACTCAGATAAAACCGTGGTATAAATTAACCATTAAGCAGTGTGGACATTCAAGGGTCCAGTGCTTCATCTCAATTCCATGCTCTCTTATTTTACTATCCAGGCTTAGTTAGGTAAGACAATTTGTATTAACAACTGCTTAGCATTGCACTTGTGATTACAATCGTAGGCCACCAGTATCATTCAGCCTGAATGGTACTGTACTCCAGCATGCTCAGTGCTCAAAAATTGTGGAAAACAAGACCCCAATGCCCAGAATTGTTATTTACTGTTCACTAAATGTCAGTGAATCCAAGTGAAGCTAAAAGATGTTTTTTTTCTGAGGAAGAAATTAGTAGGAGCTGATGGGACAAGATTTAGTTAACAAATCATCTTTGCAATTCAGGTAAGAAAGGCATGTAGGATCAAGTCCTGTATCAGCTTCAGATTTGGTCAATTCACTGTGACAACTGAAGAAAGATTTTATCCTGTCCTATAACTATGGTAAAGCACTGGAAAAATATATACGAGTATGACTTCTTCAAGGGTAACTACCTAAAAAACTGTCTCCTTTCATTTCCTTTTCAATGAAACATTAGTTGGCAGTGGTCTTTTGGTTACTATTGAAGACCTCTCCTTGCAGGACACAATGGATGAGCACAAACTGTTTAAAGATTACTCAATCATCAGAACTTTTCTGCTTGACCTTGTAAAACAGGAGTTATTACTGATGGAAGAGTAATAGAAGGATTTCAGTCATACTTTATGAATTTCAATTCTGTTATGAGCTACATCTCAAGTACTGCATTAGCTCTTGGAGAAATCACTTTTACTTTTAAAGCTCACTACACAAATGCCCTAAATATTAAGAAAAAAAAAAAAAAAAAGAAAAGATGTCTTTAATTTATCTTCAGTCTGTTAAATGGGCCTTTTTCAGTTTTGATATTCATTACAGTTTTGCCCTATATCTGATCCATATCTTTTAGCTGACCACAACTTTTTCCTTTATGAGTCATTGTGCTTATTTTACAAAATGAACTTCAAATGAATTAAATAATTAAATGGACAACTCTTTTTCTATTGAAAGACTTGTAGATCAATTATTATATATGCTTAATCAGTTGTTATACATCAGCACAAAATTATCATTGACAAAATGCAAAGAAATGGATCTCTTCGTGACATGAGACAACTTGAAATAAAATAACCTTAAACATTTAAATCATTAGCTCCAGAACTTTACTGCTGAGCTTCATTATTCCTTTTTAAGCTCTGTGGATAGTATCCAGCCTGTCCAATTTCATTACCTAAGATGCACTTAGTTTTTGTCTTCCCTGTGAAAGCGCTACACAAAGAAAATACTTCATTTAAGTGGACAGGGTGCCACAATATATGTCAGACAATGTTTACAATCCTGTTACTCAACACGTCCACTAATCACTATTTCTGAAATGGCAATTGTGAAAATTGATGGAAAAAAGAAAATTTTGTTTACTTACTATTTTCCTACCATTGCACATCTGTAAAACTAGATAATGAAATAAAAGTGTCACAGAATTATATAGACATACAAACTATGAGATAAGATGTTGTGGTGAATCCTGACATGTGGCACCTCTAAAAAACAGCAATATGAGGAATAACAGCCTGCTACAGATAATGAGGTAGGAGTAATATATACACAGATGGCTAGCTCTGACCCAGAGCACCATTAACAGGACAACACAGCAGGAAACTATAGATAACAAAAGAAGGTAGCAGCTTGGCAGAATTGCTGAACAAGGTGGAAATTACCAGGGCTATCAAATACTAAATACTAAATAAGGTTATAAAGTCTGCTAAACCATGGCCAGTAGGAAAAATGTAAACAGAAGTGAGCTTTATATTTGAAAGTGAATGGAGATGGTAAAGGAGAAGAACTTCAGAAAGGGAAAGGGAAATATAAGGTGAAGGAATTCAATGACTGGGGCTTTTCAGGATATCTGTGGAGCAGCTCCGTGCCTGATCATGTCAGACAGGAGCTAGAAAATAAACCTGGTTTGGGGGTTCTTCTCCATCAAAACTTATACCTGGTTGTCCCGTGGAGTCAGGGAAATGCTGGTCTGGGTGGTCTCCCGAATGCTGTGAGGGGTCATCTACAGGGCATGAACTAAACAACCTGAGGGCTAAGAACAGCAGCCTTACATTATTTGAATTTCAAGAATGATAGATAAAATTTCTCACAGAATGCTTTGTAAATTTATTACCCATTTAATAAAAACAAAATAAAGTTATGTTGACTTAAATAAGTCCTGCAAATAATGGATCAGCCACATTTAGTTCATTCCACCTGCTAAGAGGTTTTTTTGCCAGAGCTCCCAGCATTTCATACTGGACAAATATTAACTGAGGTGTAGGTAGGCTTTTGTAAAGTTTTCCAAACACTGCAGCAGATCTGCAACTGAGCACTACAAACATCTAAGTTATGGCCATTGGTATGAGAGAGTTTGCAGATAATTCCTTTGACTTCATGTATATCTCTGACCCAAGAAGTTTTTTCTGAGCAACTGAGTACTATAGAGGGAAAGAGATTCAGAAAGTGTATACAAATTTCTTATGGATACCTCCACATTCAGAACAGAGTTTTACTAAACCAGAGAATAAAATTACTCTGGAAGGAGAATTCTCCAATAATTATAGGGGAGGTTTTTGTAAATGCATATAGAAAATTGAATAGCTCTTTTTGGTATTTGATTATATTACATATATAGTGTATAGCATCAAGGGCCTCTCTCCAACTGTTTGGCAGCAAGAATTCATGAATGCAACCTCTTGACCCCACAAGGCAAACCCCCAGAAGTGTTTGGCTGCCTGCTCCCGTTGATAGAGTGCAGCTTGTCAGCCTTGGATCTGACTGCTGGGAAAGAGAAGAGTGAAAGAAGGTGAGAGAAGCCTCACCAAGGGCCTATTCCCGTGTACTCATGAGCTGCATCTAAGCTCCAGTTCTTAGTGCTGGTCCCTGCCTGAGGTACATTGCAAGTGTCTGTGCCTGGCCATGTACCTCACTGATCCTCACTTGATCTGCCAACTTATTTTCACAGCTTGACCTCAGATCTGCCTCATTACATCATACTTCTCTGGTGATCTGGACTCCTGACTGATTCTGGTTATTCTTCCGTCAGCCAAATGAGTAAATATCAAAAATCTTCTGAAGCTACGTAGCCAAATCCTGACAAGTATCCAGTAGACAAAGAGTATGGAAGATCCTTTGTAAGTTAATGTAGTCATAATTATCAGAGGAAAAATTAAAAGTACTTGCAAAATAGAAACCTGGGTCCTCAAGAGACCATTTAGAATACTCCTTGACTCCAAAGCAGTAGCAGCTACATTATTTGTAAGTTGTTCTAACTCTACTGAATTTGAAATTTGTTCTATTTCAGACCTAAAGAAGCATTGTCAGTTTGAAGGCTTGCCTATTTTTGCAGCTGAATGATAGAAATTTCTTCTCCCTGCAAATAATCTAACTTGAGTAATTACTAGCAGATATTTATGCATTCTGTTTGCAAATTTCTCCTGTATGGATAATCCGTAACTTCTCTAAGCAGTATCTAAAGCCTTCATTATTCTTGTCACTGTAAGTTTTGCTTAATGTCTAATTACAGTTCATAACTGACATGGAAAACAATATAATCTACATAATGTTCAGCTGTGTATCTTTCATGCTGCCTGACAACAGTTCCGTCCTAGCAAGACTAATGGAGAAGAATCACTGGAGTATATTAGTGTGACAGTCCTTCTTCCTTCTACTGTTAGGCACATCACAGTAAATCATAAGTAATATCACAGCTTATAAAACTAGGTTACGAACCACTTCCTCACAGGATGCCTGTGGTCTAGATGCCATAGACATCAATAAAAGTGTATTTTCTTGAATATTTTTTGCATATTTTACCCAGTGATTCAAACTTATGAATCATGGAGCTCAATAAATAGAAAACTACTCATGTATGGAACAAAGTAATGGTAGATTGTTCCAATGACATTTTGAAACTACATTCACCACTACTAGCTTACTGCAGGTGTATATTGTACAAAGGAAGATAATTTGACAGCAAGAAGAGTATTTATTCATAGCAGACTTACTACCACAAGCTGTGGGAGATGATTATCTTCAGTACATAAGAATTGATTTTTCAGAAACATTGAAGCCATTGCTCACAGAATATAAATTATCCTTACCACAGCTGCCTTAGAGTGGTCCTCAATCAACAGAAACTAGTATAGGAATTGAGCATGTGATCGCATGTTTTTACCGTGGTGAAATACGTAGCTTTAAAAAATTTAATGCTAATAAAATCTGTCAAAATATTATTGCTTTCCATATTTTTTATGCATTATGGAGACATGAAACTAAGCCAAAACTCAATATTTTTTTAAGTATAGAAAATAAAAATGTCAAAAAGGAGTTTTCTGTTCTCTATCAACATGATCTGTAAACTTGTGATTTAAGAGATTTGTCAGGATCTCTCAACAAAAATGAACTTCACAGTTCTACAAGACAATACAACAGTTAATAATTGTCAGAAAAGGGTTTTTTCCTTTTTTGTTGATGAAACTTTTACAAGCCAAATACACATTTTTTTTCAGACAAATTAAAATGTGAAGGCAGGATACTTTATTTGTGTGAAAAAGTTGTTGTCACATAAAACTAGAATTGTTTAGTTTTATTGTCATTAGTGAAAATTAAATTAAACATTTTCTAAAAGAGGATTTTTCTGTTTTCACTTCCTCAATTAAAAAATTCAGTGGATAAGTATGCTCACTGACTGAAATTCTGAATTTTTGGCTACTCTAGGTAAAGCACAGATTTTTTAATGGAAGTATTTAATTAATCATATTTTAAAGACTGAATTATATTGATATCAAAAAGGTGCACCTTGAAACATGTTTATACAAAGATAAGTACTGTTATCCCATTTTATTTCTATGGAAACTGAGATTTAAAAAGTCATGTCAGTTGCATAAAGTTGCCCACAGCGTTTCCTGTTACTTTCTTCAGCTCATTCTCCCCTAAACTCTCCCAGCTGTCCCTCTGCATGAAGAATTGACCAGAGATCTACACAGAGACTAACAGTAAGACAAGTGAAACTGGAGCAGCCCCAAATGTCAATGCCATCAGCTCTTCCACTGGCCACACAACTTCCAGCACACACAGCTCTCCATTCTGTTTCAGCATGGCTGGCTTTACCTTCTGTTACCATCTTCAGCAAAGAACATATTGGAAAATAGGGAAAACTATTGGGCTATCTACGATAACTAACAGCAAAAAAGACAAAAGCACACTACTTACTCCTATATGTCTTTAAAAAAAAATAAAAATCTTTTCTAGTCCTATTCCCTTACCTGTATTGCCTTCCAGTTTTTTTGCTATCCCAATTGCACTGCTAATTTTAATAAATTTTCAATTTAAAACTACTGGGTCACTCTGTTAATTTAAAAATATATTTTCATTTTTTCTCCCTTAATGTTTTTTTGAAGTTTTCCTATGGCTTCTAGTTTTTAATCTTGTATACTTTGCTCAAGTCCTACACCATCATCATCATCATCATCTTTGTGTTTGCAAGTAGTTCTCAAGTTTTACCTTCTCATCCTGTCTTCACAAAAGTATCTGAGTACCTTTCCCTTCCTATATTTTGCCCAAAGATCTGCACATTTCTAATTTTCCCTACCATTATTCTCTCTGCATATTTTTCCTGTTGGAACACCATATGTTCTGTATTTGAAGCATGAAGGAACCATGCTGGGAATACTATATGAAAAAAACAGAAAAGAAGCTACTGAACTTTATTCAGCATAAAACCACTGTGCTGAATTGAATTCCCTTTGTGATAACCCTCCCTAGGAATGTCTCTATATTATTCGTTCAGACTCCTCTCTGCCCCACGCAAATACAGAATATAGGCTATTGCCTTGTTTCATTCCAATACATTAAGTTCTTGCACCTTGTGAAAGGGGATTACATGAAGAGAGTCCTTTCCAAACATATAGTTATTTCATTTCTACCAAATATATGATTCCTAGAATTAGATTTGAATGTCATGTATTTACAGGAAGACTGGCAATTCAAACTCAAATGCTTGAAACTTGTGGTGGGTTGACCTTGGCTGTATGCCAAGTGTCCACCAAGCTGCTCTATCACTCCCCCTCCTCAACTGGACAGGGGAGAGAAATTAAATGAAAGGTAAGGACAGGGAGATCACTCAGCAATTACCATCATGGGCAAAACAGACTTGACTGGAGGAAATTAATTTACTATATTACCAATATAATCAGAGTAGAGTAATAATAATAAAAAAATCTTAAACCACTTTCCCCCCACCCCTCCTTTCTTCCCAGGCTCAACTTCACTCCTAACTTCTCTACCTCCTTCCCTCCAAGCAACACAGGGGGATGGGGAATGGGGATTACAGTTAATTCATAACACTTTGTCTCTGCTCCTTCATCCTCACACTCTTCCCCTGCTCCAGCATGGGATCCATCCCACAGGAGACAGTCCTCCATGAACTTCAATGTGAGTCTTTCCCACAGGCCGCAGTTCTTCATGAACTGCTCCAACATGGGTCTCTTCCACAGGGTGCAGTCCTTCAGGACCAGACTGCTGCAACATGGGTCCTCTACGGGGTCACAAGTCCTGCCAGCAAACCTGCTCCAGTCTGGGTTCCTCTCTCCACAGGGCCACAGGTCCTGCCAGGAGCCTGCTTCAGCATGGGCTTCCCACGGGGTCACAGCCTCCTTCAGGTGCATCCATGTGCTCCAGCATGGGTTCCTCCATGGGCTGCAGGTAGATATCTCCTTCACTGTGGAAGGCCATGGGCTGCAGGGGGACAACCTGCCTCGCCATGGTCTTCTCCAGGGGCTTGCAGGGGATTTTCTGCTCTGGCACCTGAAGCACCTCCTGCCCCTCCTTCGTCACTGACTTTGATGTCTGCAGAGTTGTTTCTCTTACATTTTCTCACTCCTCTCTCCCAGCTTCTGCTGCGCAGCAGTTTTTTTCCCCCTTCTTAGCTACATTTTCCCAGAGGTGCTACCACTGTCACTGATGGGGTCAGCCTTGGCCACTGGCAGGTCTATGTTGGAGCAGGCTGTCATTGGGTCTATCAGACATGAGGGAAGCTTCTTGCATCTTCTCACAGAAGTCATGCCTGCAGACCCCCACTACCAAAACCTTGTCACACAAACCCAATACAAGACTGCACTGTTATTTCCTGATAGATAACTGGTTTAACTGTCTTATGTATTATATGTGCATAAAAGATTCTCAAGCTATGTTTCCCTAATAGGTGGTATAAAAATATTAACTGTGTTAATTATATGTAAACCTGTCAGAGCCATGTTTTGGCTGTGCTCAGGGACAACTTAGGCAATAGTGCAGGAATCCAGCCTTGACAAAAGCTCTTTGAGAAACCTCTGTAGTGTTCACTTCTCATCCCCCACTTTCAATCTGGAGCCATTTTTAAGCTGAGTCTCTTTCCCTTTACCCAGGCCTGAGCTACATTGCAGCTGCATCACAGCCACATCTGTACCTGGCTCTGGATCCTGTGTGATCCAGACCCTAACCCACAGGCTGATATCCTGGACTGAACTGGGTCCTGCTACATCACTGTTGACCTGCCTGGTGATCACAGCTCTGTGCCTGGCCCTTGTTACCTGTGTTGGGTTTGCATGGCAAGGTTTTGGTAGCAGAGGGGTTACAGGAGTGGCTTCTGTGAGAAGCTGCTAGAAGCTTCCCCTGTGTCCAACAGAGCCAATGCCAACCGGTTCCAAGATTGACCCGCTGCTGGCCAAGGTCAAGCCAATCAGTGCCTCTGTGATAACATTTTTAAGAACAGAAAAAAAAAAAAAAAAA
>VXBL01010050.1:24700-68710 GCA_013400195.1 Aramus guarauna
CCCCCAACTACTTGGTTATGACTACATTGCATCCATCTTTGGACCTTAACACTGATGGATGAGTTTGGAGATCTTTTTGCCCTAGATTCCCTTCCTCAATAGCTGTGGATGCTCCCTCCCCAGAAGCGTTCAAGGCCAGGTTGGATGGGGCTTTGGGCAACCTGGTCTAGTGGAGGGTGTCCCTGCCCATGGCAGGGGGGAGTTGGAGCTAGATGGTCTTTGAGATCCCTTCCAACCCAACCCATTTTATGATTCTATAGTTCTATGAAGTAATTTTCTGTATCTCTCTCTGTATGGTTAAGAAAGATAAGGTTTAGGTGGTCTGAAAAGTAACTTCAGAGTTTTCTGTCTTCAATGGACACAAATGCAGACTGTAATGACTAAACTAACATATTAGGCTTCTATAATAAGTTCCTAAGGTAATTAGTCTAAATTGAGCTGTCACTACAGAAGAGCTAATAAACTATGAATTGTAAACCTAGTTTTCTGCAGACTAACTTCCTTGTGTATAAAAATCTTTAGTTTTCTGATCAGTTTATACTTCGACATTTACATGTTATTAAAATCAGAATTTAAAAAAAACAAAACAAAAGTGTAATTTTTCAAGGCTTCAGAGGATTCTGGGCCTTTCCTCTATTGGTATCAGTGTTTTCTTTTTCTTATAGAATTTCATCCACCTTTTTTTTTTTTTTTCCCCACTGTAATGGTTAGTCATCTTCCATTTTTTATTAGAAAGATTTTTGGATGACATTAAAATAAGGACTGAAAAATGCACCAGCTCTTTGTGGAAGCACTGGGGCTTTGAAACATTAACAACAGCATATTTTGAGACTTTTCTTGAGATAAAATTGATGTTTGCAGAACAATAAAGCAAGGAAAGATTCCTAAAAGGTTAGGAAAAAAGACTTATGAATAGTCCATAGCATTTACCAGGCAAGTGACAGGCAGGTTTATTTTCTAGTGTTAAATCACCAGAAAAAAAGTAAAATGTTTTCAGGTTATTGTTGTAGAGCAATGGAGTAAAAATAGACATTTGGGGGTTTTGACTCTTTGTTCATTCATTTTCAGTCTATGTTAACTGAATTTTTAAAATTTCTCATGTTTCTTGTTATGTCTATTTTGTAATGTTATGCCTGACTTTGAGAAAGGAAAACCTCATTTTCTACAGCAACTGGTCTAAACTGAACCTACAGGTAAAATAGCTTGTGTTTGAATTGTATAGTATTTTATTCTGAAAGAGCTCAAAATCCCTAGGATCCAAGATTCCTTTACAAATTCAGCAATTTAAAAATATTCATAATTCATATTATTTAAATTTTGAGACTTCATTTTAGACTTTTCCCCTCTAAGATCTCATAACTTTTTTTTTTTTTTTCTTTAAAAGACAAGAGTGAAATATGAAAAAATGGGCAGTAAAGTATGTTATGATCTTGAGGTCCAAGGCCTACTGAACATTTCCTGGAGTTATGAACAGTTTTTGCTATAAATCCTTGCTCTTCAGCACCAAAATTATGTACACTGTTTCAAGGACTTTTCCCAGGTAAAAAGACAAGTATGATGTTTGAGTTATTTCCTATCTGTCCATACAGTCTGGTTCAGCAAATAGAAAAAAAAATACGTATTGAAAATGAAAAGAATTAATAGGTACTTCAATTTTTGTAGAGGTCTCTGAATTGCAAAGGTACTGTAAAAAAGCTAGGTGAAAACCTCTCAATATTCCAGACAAAAATTTTAGCAATTTACTTTCTTTCAAGTGGGGAAAGAAGTAGCATTTGACAAGACCCGCTCTGAGCTAAAAGGAACTAACCACAGCTGGATACAAGGAAGACCATTCTCTTGAATTTTCTGGCTACGCATCTGATTAAACTTAAGCTGTGTAATAATAAGAATTTCATTTTGCTAAACTCTGTTTATGTGCTTGTGTGTGAGACAGAAAGAGACATCCATGCATCTGACTGCTGCAATAGCACGATACTAGCAGTGAGGGTTCAGTTTCTTTTATCCAGTGAGAGGCAATCTGGCTCTTTTGTGTATGCCTGTCAATTAATTTGCATGAATTTCCAGCCTTGATAGAACTTATTACTTATCACTTGAGTGTCCAAGTTGATTTTCTCTTCACATATTAGAATATTCAGTGAATTTCTTTTTCCTGGCTATCAATCATACATTATCTAAAAATGAATAAAGTCAGTATTTTACTTAACATGCCAAGCTTTTTTTTTTTTTTTTTCCCCTACAGGAATCTCTTGTTACACATTATATCTTCACTGGAGTAAGGATGGTAACTGAAAGCTCCTCCTGAGAGTTCTGGGAGTAATCACAGAATCATAGAATCATTTTGGTTGGAAAAGACATTTAAGATCATCAAGTCCAACTGTTAACCTAGCACTGCTAAGTCCAACCACTAAACCATGTCCCTGAGTGCCACAGGTACGCATCTTTTAAATGCCTCCAGAGATGGTGACTCAACTACTTCTTTGCCCAGTCTGTTCCAGTGCTTGACAACCCTTTTGGTGAAGAAATTTTTCATAATATCCAATCTAAACCTTCCCTGGCACAACTTGAGGCCATTTCCTCTCGTCCTATCACTTGTTACTTGGGAGAAGAGACCAACACCCACCTGGCTACAACCTCCTTTCAGGTGGTTGTAGAGAGCAATAAGGTCTCCCCTCAGCCTCCTTTTCTCCAGGCTAAACAATCCCAGTTCCCTCAGCTGTTCCTCATAGGACTTGTTCTCTAGACCCTTCACCAGCTTTGTTGCTCTTCTTTGGACACGCTCCAGCACCTCAGTGTCCTTCTTGTAGTGAGGGGCCCCAAAGTGAACACAGGACTTGAGGTGCAGCCTCACCAGTGCCAAGTACAGGGGGATGATCACTTCCCTAGTCCTGCTGGCCACACTGTTGCTGATACAAGCCAGGATGCTGCTGGCCTTCTTGGCCACCTGGGAACACTGCTGGCTCATATTCAGATGTCTGTCCACCAACACTCCCAGGTCTGTTTCTGCTGGGCTTTCCAGCCACTCTTCCCCAAGCCTGTAGCAGCGTTGCATGGGGTTGTTGTGACCAAAGGCAAAGAGCCTTCTTGAGCTTCATACAGTTGGCCTTGGCCCATCAATTTAGCCTGACCAGATCCCTAGAACCTTCCTACTACCAAGCAGATCAACGCTCCCACCCAAACTGGTGTTGTCTGCAAACTTACTGAAGGTGCACTCGATCCCCACAACCAGATAGTTGATTGAGATATTCAAGAGAACTGTCCCCAGTACTGAGCCCTGGGGAAACCACTTGCAACCAGCCACCAACCGGATTTAACTCCATTCACCACAACTCTTTGGGCACGGCCACCCAGACAGTTTTGTCCCAGCGAACAGTGTACCCATCCAGGTCATGAGCAGTCAGTTTCTTCAGGAGAATTCTGTGGGAAATGATGTCAAAAGCTTTACTAAAGCCCAGGTAAACAACATCCACAGCCTTTCCACCGTCTACTAAGTAGGTCACTTTGTTATAGAAGGAGATCAAGTTAGTGAAGCAGGACCTACCTTTCATGAAGCCATGCTGACTGGGCCTGGTCACCTGGTTGTCTTGTACATGCCACATGATGGCACTCAAGATGACCCACTCCACAACCTTCCGTGGCACTGAGGTGAGAATAAAATGTCTGTGATTCCCTGCATACTCCTTCCGGTCCTTCTTGTAGATCAGCATCACATTGGTTAACTTCCAGTCAACTGAGACCTCCCTGGTTGGCCAGGACTGCTGATGAATGATGGAAAGTGGCTTGGTGAGCACTCCAGTAACACCCTTTGTCCCTCAAACATTGGCATGGTACCCCCAGGCTTTTCTCTAGTGAGCCTGGTTTTATCCCTTTCTCCCTTCAAATCCAGTTTAAAGCTCTTTCAATGAGCCCTGCTAACTCATGTGCAAGATCCTTTTCCCTCTTTGAGACAGGTGCACCCCATCTGTTGCCAGCAGGCCTGGTGTCATGTAGACCGAACCATGATCAAAAAAACAAAAGTCCTGCTGGTGACACCAGTCTCAGAGCCAGATATTCATCTGCTGGCTCTTCCTTTTTCTTCTCTCATCATTCCCTGCAACTGGATGGAGAGAGGAAAACACTACTTGTGCTCCTGGTCCCTTAACCAGTTGTCCCAAGGACCTAAAGTCTCTCCTGATTGCTCTCAAACTTCATGTTGCAGCTTCATCACTGCCATGCCAGGGCAGGAAGATTTCTCTTCATGTCTTAAACTCAAGACCCAGGGAGACAGCAGACTTCCCTAAGAGTGGGTCTGGTCTGCATATTGGACCTTCTGTTCCCTTCAGAAGGCAGTCCCCTATGACAACGACCCATCTTTTTCTCTTTATGGAAGTAGTTTTGATGCAGGACGTAGGCAACTTAACCTTGGTGACACCTCCAAGATAGTTTACCCATCCTCCTTATTGTTTAATTCCACTTGCAGAGCCTCGTACCTACTATGCAAGGGTACCTGGAAGGGTGGGGAAGTCACAGAGGAGACATGTCTGCTGCACTGGGCAGGAACTTGGTGCCACTCCCCTCTATCCCTTAAGTCACTGTGATCAGCCAGGCAGAGAGGGGATAGAGAATCCATGTCATGCGCCCTGCCAGCCTGTGGGGCCTGTCCCAGGGAAGGCAGGGTGTGATTCCAGCAGTCTGTCTCTCTCTCATACTCCCTGATACTCCTCACCCTACTCACCTCCTCCCAGAGCTCTGTCACTAAGCGGAGGAGTTGCTCTACCTGGGCACACCTCCCACAGGTGTGCTCACTGCTGCCGTCCTGTGCTGGTGTAAGAGCAGGGCACAGCCTGCGGCCTGGCACCTGGGTGGCAGCGTGTTCCCACCGGAGCTCTGTCTGGGAAGCTGTGTCAGTCATGCTGGGTGCAGAGCTTAGAGAGGTATGGTGGGTTGACCATGGCTGGGGGCCAGGTGCCCACCAGAGCTGCTCTATCACTCCCCTCGTTCACTAGACAGGGGAGAAAAAGTATAAGGAAAAGCTTTGTGGGTTGAGATAAGGACAGGGAGAGATCACTCACTTATTATCGTCACAAGCAAAACAGACTGAACTTAGAGAGAAAATTCATCTAATTTATTCCCAAACAGAACAGAGTAGAGGAACGAGAAATAAAATCAAATCTTAAAACACCTCCCCCCACCCCTCCCATCTTCCCAGGCCAAACTTCACTCCTGGCTTCAAACCTCCTCCCCTCTCAGCAGCACAGGTGGATGGGGAATGGGGGTTACAGTCAGTTCATCACACGTTGTTTCTGCCACTTCTTCATCCTCAGGTGGAGGACTCCTCTCATCATTCCCCTGCTGCAGCATAGAGTCCCTCTCATGGGAGACAGTCCTTCCCAAACTTATCCAACGTGAGTCCTTCCCACACGCTACATTCTTTCACAAACTGCTCCAGCATGGGTCTCTCCCACGGGGTGCAGACCTTCAGGAGCAGACTGCTCCAGTGTGGGTCTCCCACAGGGTCACGAGTCCTGCCAGCAAACCTGCTCTGGTGTGGGCTTCTCTCTCCATGTCTCCACAGGTGCTGCCAGGAACTTGCTCCAGTGTAGGCTTCCCACAGGGTCACAGGCTCCTTCAGGTTCCTCTACCTGCTCTAGTGTGGGGTCCTCCGTGGGGTGCAGGTGGATATCTGCTCCACCGTTAATCTCCATGGGCTGCAGGGGGACAGCCTGCCCCACCATGGTCTTCTCCACAGGCTGCAGGGGAATCTCTGCTCCGGCACCTGAAGCACCTCTTCCGCCTCCTTCTGCACTGACCTTGATGTCTGCAGAGTTGTTTCTCTTGCATTTTCTCACTCCTCTCTGTGGCTACAATTGCTGTTGTGCAGCAACTTTTTCCCTTTCTTAACCATGTCATCCCAGAGGTGCTACCACCGTGGCTGATGGGCTCAACTTTGGCCAGTGTCGGGTCCATCTTGGAGCCAGCTGGCATTGGGTCTATCAGACATGAGGGAAGCTTCTTGCATCTTCTCACAGAAGCCACCCCTGTAGTCGCCCCACTACCGAAACATTGCCACACAAATTCAGTTCAGGTCTCTGACCTCCTATTTGGAGCAAGGATTCAAATCAGCATCTCTGGTGTTGTAGATGGAGCTTAGAGATCCGTGCTCTATCAGTTTGGACATAATGTGTATATTCTTCTCTTGTATTTAATGAATTAAAAGTTAAAGTTGATGAGTGGAATTTTTTCACCCTTGTTTCACTGCTTCAAATTTATGTGTCTAAATCTATCTTTTCACTTTTGGCTCTTTAGTCAAAATAGCGTAATAGGCTCCTCAGGGGTACTTACTCTTTTCTAATACCTATAAAGGAACCAGTCATAGTTTAGATGAAGACAATAAAATATTACATAAATTACATGAGATTAGTAAGCTATGGCTTAACAGACCACTCGACAGGATGCTGTTTAAAATGGACCTGATCCTGCTAACATTCTTTATTAAATTTTGAGAGTCCAGTTTAATTTCATGTGTGTGATGATAAATTCCAAAATTTGCAGATGTTTCCTGAAACAGAATTTTGTTTTTTTACAGGTCATCTTAATAGTGACTGACCCACTGTGCTGTACAGAGTACTTGCAGAGATTTATTTCTTTATTAATGTGTTTATATTACTTTATTAAATTATTAGGTTTTGGATTGTTATATTTTAATATATATCAACACTACCAATCTGTTATTGTACAGTGATGACTACCATTACCTAATAATTGTACTATTACTATAAGTTTATATAGAATTAATAATTTGCTTTCATTGAAATATTAAATAGAAGCTGATGTTAATCACTTTAAAATGATGCAGTATGTATTATTTCATTCTCAATCTGAATGCACATAAGCCTATTTCTATGGAAAGAAGCATTTAATGCTGAGTTCAAAATTATCTGCCATGGAAAAAAATCAGCAAGGACTGGGTGTGGGTTTTAGCTTCTGTAATGTCACTTGAACAGATCATTTTATAGATTTGCATAAATGTGTTAACCACCTAGAGTGACACTAAACAGGACTTGGTATGATGTAAGAAAGAATCAAGATTGGCCTCTCTTTCTGCATATTTTGAGCCTTTGTGATACCATTAATATTTTACTCCATTTAGGATGCTTTCTGCTTTAATATTTTGAGGTTAGTTGCAGTCTACCTAAATCTCACTGAGGGAGAAAATTTGCCTTAAAATCCATCTACTGGGTTTGTTGCTGTGCAGAATTGTTTAACTTTGTGAAGCATTCATTGTAGACTGTTAATTTCCTGGCCACTTAGCTTCTTTTGTCTGGATAGCAGAAATGTTCTGGAAAACTGATTATTGCATGAAGTTCTCTGAAGATTAAGGTTAATGCACTTAAGTCACCCAAAAAGTCAGAAGACATGGATTTGGTCATGATATTTATCCTCAATTATTATTGTGTCAGTGCTGTAACCCCTCTGTTTTCAACTGAAAAGGAAAAATAACCAAGAAATAAAAATCTGCATTTTAGATTCTACTCTACCTTTTAAAAAGCTGAACTTTTGTCTATCTTTGATGAGCATCCTGACAAATTACCAAATTTAAACCTTATGATCTCTCTCTTCTGATGAAATTGCGACATTACTTAGGGAAAATCCGACTATATCTTGATAAAATGAAGATAGTCAACATGTCCTATACTCTCCACAGAAGAGGTGTGAAGTGGACTAGATAACTCTTTGTAGCGTATGTTTGTTGAAATGTCAGAACTCAACGGTGTTTCCTAGGTCTGATAACATGCCTTGGGAGCTCCTGGCTGAGAACTCAATGTTCAGCAGCCTCTCTTGCCTGGTTCCCCTTCCCTTTCCTCTTTTCCTTCTGAGGTTTGACTTCCAGCAGGAAGATATGTAGGTGTGGAAGCCAGAAGGGCAGCCTGGGATTCTTATACAGCTAATGGATAGGTGGTAGTGCTGACCCGAGTAGCATGGATCTCCCTTTTCAGACTTCATTGTCTCTCTGCTAATTCTAGAGAAATTGTACATGCTTTCTTTAGTCAAATTCAATCTTTCTTATTCTGCATCTAAAAACCAGGTAAGCTGTGACAGTAAGGGGCCAGGATTCCATGTTAGTTGATTTTTTCTTGCTAATTAAATGATTATAAATCCAAATAAAAAAGTAGTGAATGTAATAAGAACTAAATCCAATTCCACCTGCAACCTTTGCAAGCACTTTTTAAACTATCCTTTTGAGGTTTGTTATTTAACATATTTGCCTATCTGGCTATAGATAACTAATTTGTCTGTCCTCAGCTGTACAGTTCCTTCTACCATTGAAAAATCATTATAACATTATTAAAGTTCTGATACTCATTAGTTTCATTATCTTGCAATCGTGTGGAATGTTTTGAAGGAGACAGGATTGAAATTATATCAAATGTTCCTTGAAATTAGAATTGGTTTCTATAATAAAAATTCTTTGTTGTCCTTTTTTTCCCTCCTCCTCTTAAAGTTTAAAGCTCTGTAAATTATATAGTGTGGGTTTTTTCAGGGGTAGCCTCCCCTAAATGACTCCAGCTTTCCACAGACACGTACTGTTAGATATCCTTTATACAGTATTTGCTCATGATACAGAGGAATTGAAGGAACTACAGTAGTTGCAAAAACCTCTTGAGAACAGAATTATGTAGAAAGCTCCTACATACTTGGCTTTGGTTTTGCCACACTCATGGAGGCTGTTTCTGTCTTTTAGTGCATAGTAATAACCTAAGTAGAAGGTTCCTCCTGTGACTGGTTTCCTGTGGAAACTTCCTGCTGCAAGCAATAAATATACCTTTAGCAATTAAGGTTTAATTCCAGATAAACCAAGGGTAAAATGAAAATGGGGATTTAATCATTCTCAGCCAGTGGATCTATTGGTGAAGTCAATAGATGGAAGGTCAATGGAGGGTGTATTAACAAGCCTGAAATCATAGTAAATTCACTAGTACTTCCAGTTCAGAGGAAAAACATAAAATCCGTGTAAAGCAGGCATATCTGAAAAGACTGAAGAAGCAGATATGGTAAAGTACAGTATAGTAAAATATTTACAGAAAGTTTAAACTCTTCTACAGTCAGATTTGGTTTACATAGGGAAGATGGCAGAGATAATCTGGGGGGAAAAAAAAACCAACCAACCAAAGAAAAACATAATATAAAATGTTCAAAATCTAGTATACTGGCTTTTGATGAATTAAATTAATATGAAAAGTGAAGTTGAAACCTAACAAAAAAGTGTGCATTGCATAGTTAAATGACAGTCCACATATTTCCCAGCCGACCATAAAAACGCTCATAGTGGTGAAAATTTGAAGGAATAAGACTTTTTGGAAATTATGTAGACTGGCAGAGCAGAAGTGTAGCAGGTGATAAAAGTCTGGTGATGCATGACTACGTTGTACTATTACATGACACAAAAGTTTGAAGAGTAGACTGTTTTAACACCAAAGATAAGTTAAGAAATTAGGAAAATTACAGTAGCAATAAAAGAAGTTGATAGAGAATATTTAAAGTCTTTGTGACCCTGTTAATGTTATAAGTATAGAAATGTTATGAGTGTAAAGAAATTGTGATTTAGTTAATCACAGCCAATGAACCAATATTCTAAAAGTATTTTGGTATTTTCCTATGCATGTATATTAGACAATTTTTTAAAGTACCATTCCCCCCCCACAATCATTTAAACATACTTAAAATAATTAACTCAATAAACAATATGCAAAGAACTCTGATACTCTGGTTTCATGTTTTGCTTCTTAGAAAAAACAAGCTTCTTAAATGATGTTGGACAAATCTTTTTTTTTTTTTTTTTCCATTCCCCATCTATACATTTAGTAAACTATTTGTACTCTTCAGAGCTGTTTTGTGCATAAGCTTCAATAAACTCTATTCCTTAGTCAAATTAACAAAAAAGTTAATTCAACCAAATTCCTCTCTGAAGTTTATAGTATTACGCAAAATAGAACAGTGTCAATATATTTAAATAAATTCATATATTACATTGTGGCCTAAAATTTTAAACATCAACCTTCATTCACTTCAAAAGGGAGCTATTTTAACATTGGTTTTACAGCAGAATCTAGTAGTTTCAAATAGGAAAAGATTTGCCATTGGACAGCTATTTGGCAGATTATGGGAAATGGGGAGAGTCTGGTGCTGCCTTCAGGCATGTACATAAAGTCTCAGAGACCTTTGAAAACCAGTAAATAGAAATAAGAATTAAGGCACATCTGAAAACAGTGGGAATTTTTAATCCAACATCACATTTTAATGGAAATCCTATAAATAATGGGGCTGTCATCTTCACATTTTCTGTCCAATTATTTTACTTTTTAATTAAAAAAAAAAAAAGTAAATAAAAGGCAAAATATGACGCTGTCTTAAGGTCAATTTGAATTATAGGTAGAAGGCAGACAAATGTAAAACAAAACAAAACACCAAAACTCTAATATAACAGAGAAAAAGGAAGAAGGGAGACATAAGCAAATTTTAGTCATAGGCTTTCCATTTGGCAGACATATAGTTCACAGGACATGGATCATAGTAAAGTTCCTGGCATGGTACATGTTTGCCAGAAGCTCAGAGATGAGGATTCAAGTTCATTTAATGACTCAACAAATAGAATTAATATCTTGCAGATAGTTCTAGTTGAAAGAGAAAGCCACTATAAATCTTCAAAGATAGTACTAATAGGCTGTCTCTTAACACTGAAGGCTAAAAGATGAGCTGAGGAGTTTTGGACATGCTGTAATCTGGAGATAACTGTACCCAGCAGACTGTAAAAGAGAGAATTACAATAATCTGTTCTTGCAGCTAATAAGATGTGAAATACATAAATAAAATGAATTTTTAAATAAAGATGAAATAAAATAGTAAAATGTATAGTAGCCCTCATAAAATTTGCAATAGATAATAGAAAGACTCAAGATCAAAGGCATTAATTGCAGAGAATCAAACTCTGTTTCATATGCTGCTTTATTCCATGTTATCTAGTGAAAAATTTGGCACCAGATATGACTGAATTTTTTAAGGTCTTTTTTTGCAATATCTGCAAGATGTACTCTGACATTAATGTATAAAACTAGTATTCTATCTGTATAACACCCCAGGCAAAATCAGGGTTTTGTCATATGCTGATTATGCAGTATTGAATAATAGCTTTGTATTTGTTTGGTTCTGAAACAACTCACTGAGTTACAATAAAAATGAGATAAGTCTGTTGTACAGGAACAACTTAGATACTAATTAACTATTTCAGATCACATGTCATCTTTCCAAAACTTTGAGAATACTGAATTATTTCTCTCATCTTTTCTAAACTAAAATTGCTTATGTGTTATTTTCTGGCATGGTGGATTTTTTTTTCCTTTACATCTTTTTGGATCTCATGTTCTAGGATGGCAAATATGTCAAATTTCTGGAATGATATAGGTTTTACCAGAAACTTTGAGAAAAGGGTTAACTTGAGTTCAACTTCATTTATTACAAAATTGCTAGTGTTGGTATTCTTTGATGTTTCTTGGTCTTTCTTTTCTTTGGACAAGCATAACTGAGGAGGGTGAGGAGTACTGGGGTTTCATTCCCAATTGATGTAATTGCTATTTGCTTGATGATGTGTGCTCAGTGAAGAGTTCATCCCGCATAGATAACATAAAACAGAAAGTAGAATCTAAAAGGCCCTTAATGAACAAAGAACAAGAAGGTGATAGACTTCCCCCCCCCCCTTTTTTTTTTTGCTTTTATTGTTGTTCTAAGACAGTGTTAATATATCTTTACTAAGCATTTGCTGACTCTGCCACTGAAGTCTTGCTGGAGTCCCTCACCTGCCACCAAGTTGTAAGCAATTAGGAGGCAGAAAATCACATATTTCTCTCTCTCTTGTAGGCCTAAACAGACAGGAAAAGTGATTATTACTAGATGTGGAAGAAATAGACAAAGAATACACTACCAGGACAGTCTTGCTCATCAAAGAACTGGACTTTTCTGCCTCTCCAAAGTCCAGATACCAAATTATTTTCTCATTATCATTAAACTTTCAGCTTGCCACCATGAAAAGAGAAAGCCACAGCTGATCCCCTTTTCCTGAAAAAATCCTCTGCCTCACAAAGTAGGAATAAGTACAACAGTGTCTCCAATCCTGAGGCTACACCAGAGTCTGTGAACATGATAGTGAGTCCTCTTCTCATCTGGGCATGTCCCAGGTTAAAAAGACCCTTCCTAGGCATGAATTTGAAGGTTTTCTAGAAAACCTCTTCAATAAATGGCTCCAAAGTGCCTGAATCATTCAAGAGGAGCAGAAGGGTTTCTCAGAGTCTTTTATTAATGTTAGTGTTCCTAAACATGTAGAGATATGGTATAGATAATGTTCTTAGGCCAGGATCAGTCATGCATCTCGTGGTCCAAGATCCCTAAGTGGCCTGCATTCAAGTATATTTCATCTTTCTACCCAATTACCTTTTGCTTCTTCTCCTTCATTCTCATGACAGATTTCTCTCATACATTTTGAAGGCAGAGGGATGCACTCTTCACTGAGCTCAGCCCTGCCAACAATGGTCATCTAGTGATGCAGAAGGAAACCTAGAGTGTTGTCTAGATAGTGTAAACTTCTTCCCTGTGAAGAATGACAGCTATGCAATGGTTTTCCAGACCAAATACAATTCCAGATATAACTTTGGCTCCTTCATGAACTGCTTAGCTCCAATTCTGAATTGCTCAGAATTTCTCACACTGTCAGCAGTTCACCAGATATGTCTCTCAGGTTACAGTGTACTAGCAGAGAGATTATCTTATTTTTATTTAATTAATTTAATTTGAAACTGGAATAGTATCTTTTTTTAATAGCTGCTGAATCTATACTGTACTGAATTACAGACACCTGCTTTAAGTTCCCTTAGCTCTCTAAACTCAGAAATTCAAAGCTCCAGTCACGGTGGTTATTTCACAGCGATAGGATTACCTCTGCTTAGGTGGGGCAAGATGCCTAGTCTCCAAATACAAAACCAGCAAAACTATGTAAGAAATATATATTTCTTTTTCATTGCTAATTGTCCTATTTTTGCCTGAGATAGAGTTAGTTTTCTTTCTAGTAGCTAATATAGTGCTGTGTTTTGGATTTAGTATAACAATAATATAGATAAAACACTGATGTTTTTAGTTGTTGCTAGGTAGTTGCAGTGCCTACACTAAGCCAAGGACTTTTCAGCTTCTCACACCCTGCCAGGTGCACAAGGAGCTGGGAGAGCACAGCCAGGACAGCTGACCCAGGCTGGCCAGAGGGATATTCCCTGCCATAGAGCATCGTGCTCTGGACAGAACTGGGGAAGCCAGCTGGGAGGTGGGATTGCTGCTTGGAAACAAACTGGGCATCATGTTGGGTTTTTTTTTCCTTCCGCATGTGGTGAGAATTGCATTTGTGCATCACTTGTTTTTTACTATTAATTACTATTACTATTACTTACTATTCTCTTCCTTGGTTGTCCTATTGAACTGTCCTTATCTCTACCCATGAGGGTTTTTTTCCATTTTCCTCCCCATCCTCTTGGGGCAGGGCGGGGTGTGAGTGAGCAGCTGGGGTTAAATGACGACACTATTATATACAGCTTTACAGACTATTATTATGATATAGAAGAAAATATTTTTATTTAGTTGTCATTTATCCTCACGTATTGTGAAGAACAAGAAAACATTTGATAATTTTTGAATTGCTGAAGAAATTCTTAAATAAGTATCTAAGAGTCTTGATAAACTGCCCTCTGGAGACATCAATTTCTCTTAATCAACTACAAAATCTGGGATAATTCTGATTTAGAAGTTTCACTGATTGATATATAAAGTAGGAGAGATGAATCTCACCTCTTACCTTCATCTTTTTGTGTTATGGGCATATTTAGGCTTGCATACATATACACCCCCTCAGGCACACAAAGAAAGAAAAATAAATAAAAGAAGAAATTAAAGATATTTAAAGGGTATCTTCAAGAACTAATTTACAGTTTATTCAAAATATCTCTGTCTTGGATCCTTGAGGATTTTTTTATTGCATCTTCTATTTCTAGGCATATGCAGAATTCCTTTGCTCTTGTTTCAAATCAGCCAAAAACTTATACAACCCCAGTAGTGTTTCATTAAGCCTAAGATAATATGCTTTATTTCTTAACACCTAAATGTTGCTGTTTTTCCTTCAGATACCACCTTCAGAACAAGGTTGGGAATTGGCATCCCTGAAGATCTGAGATGAAATCTTGAGGTCTTTTGAATCTCTGTTAACTTTATTATGGGTCTAGGTTTCTCTTTTGCACTTTAAAAACTGTTTAGAAGTATATATACTTGAGACAAATACTGAAATTATTGCTGAAATGGAGAGGAGGGTGTTGAAGAAAAATGCAGCACTCATAATTTTGGTTGCTTCTAAAACATATCGTATTCAAGGTAAAACATATAATTATGCAAATCCAAGACCATTCTTTATTCCTGACATACTGTCAGAATTTTAATACCATAAGCAAAAGAGAAATACATTTAAAAAACCCAAACCACCAAAAACCCTCAAAAAACCCCCCAGGAATTAAACTGTTAAACCATCACACACTCAAATAAAAAATAAAAAAGAGAAAAATGCAAAACTGAATCATAAATAGAAAAGAAGGTTCAAAGGTTTTCACAACTATATTCTATACTAGAGATGAACTGAACAGATTTTTCCATTCTGAAAGTGAAGCAATCATAAAATAAGGCTCGAATAACAAACTTTCTGCTAGATGCAATTACAGGCATCCTATGTAATTATAGTTTGCAAAGAACTCCACGTGATTACAATCTGAAAACATTAAGGAACTCATTTATGTTTGTCAGATTTATGAAAAAAAAAAAAACAACCTCTCTGTGATATGACAATTGATTTTTTCTTTGACCTTTTCAGAATAACATGTGAGTATAGATGCTAAAATATAAATAGTAATAAAGTCTTGGTATAGAAAGCGATATTATGAATGCAATACTTCATTCCAGTTATTGGAATTCAGCATGATTAACAAACACAAAAGTCAAATAACATACGTGTTAGTTTTGGTTAATACAGGATACTGAATAAGGGCTTCAATTTTTTTTTTTTTTTTATTTAAATTTCTTATAACTGACTGAATAAATATAGCATTTCAAATACAGCAATTTACTGATGTACAGGTGCCATGAATCACTAATCCAACTTGCATTCTAGCACCAGTGTCTGAGAAGTAATTGAAATCAGAATCCCACAGCGGTGCTCTAACATCCATGGTTTTGTATTATTCTGGCCTTTTACAGTCAATTGGGTCTAGTTTTAGGGAAAAATGTGCATCCATGCACATTCTGGTGCCCATTTAGGTAGACAGCTTTGGGAATGGCATGGAAGTGCATGCACAAAATTTAAAAAGCAGAGAGGGGAGGGAAGGGTAGAGGAGGGGAACTCAAAGAAAGGGCGATTATTCAATAATGAGTTAACATAGACAAATTGTTAATATTATTTGCATTTCATTTTAGCAAATTTTAGAAAAGCTTTTGATACTCTCTCATAATATCCTTTCTAGAAATAATGTCCAGCATATACCTAGACAAGTCCGTATTGCTTTGGGTGAGCAATTGGCTGATGGGTCTTAGGGGCTGATGTGCTCAAAGAGTTATAGTAACTGGGATTAAACCAGGCTGGCAGCTAGTCACCAGTGGGGTTCCATAGAGCTCAATTATATGGCCAGTGCTCTTAAATGTTTTTATAAATGATCCGGACAGAGGAATTGAATGTACATTAAGTAAATTTGCTAATGATATTAAACTAGGAGGAGCTGTGGACTCCCTTGAGGATCAAGAGGCCTTAGAGAGAGATCTGGATAGACTAGAGAGCTGGGCAATCACCAATCATATAGCATTTATTTAACAAGAGCAAGTGACAGATTCTCCACGTGGGACACTGTAATCCTGATTATACATATTTCCACGGGTTATATGCAGTCACATGGAAAGAGATCTGGGGGGTTGGGTTGATGGCAAGTTGAATATGAGACGCCAGTGTGTCCTGGCAGCCAAAAGGGCCAACTGTGTCCTGGGATGCACCAAGCACAGCATAGCTAGCCGGTCAAGTGAGGTGATTGTCCCACTCCACATTGCACTGGTGCGGCCTCACCTCGAGTACTGTGTGCGGTTTGGGGCGCCTCAATATAAGAAGAACATCAAAGTATGAGAGTGTGTCCAGGGGAGGGCAACCAAGACGGTGAAAGGTCTCAAGGGTAAGACTTACGAGGAGCAGCTGAAGTCACTTGGTTTGTTCAGCTTGGAGATGAGAAAGCTGATAACATTGCAGTCTACACATTCCTCCAGGGGGGCAGTGGAGTGAGGAGATTCTGATCTCCTCTCTCATGACCAGAAATAGGGCATGAGGTAATGATATGAAACTGTGTGAGGGGAAGTTCAGATTGGGCATACAGGAAAAGGTTCCTCACTGAGAGGGTGACTGGTCACTGGAACAGGCTCCCCAGAGAAGTGGTTACAGCATCAAGCCTGTCAGAGTTCAAGGAGTTCAAAGACAGTGGTCTGGGTCATATGGTTTAGTTTTAGTAGTCCTGTGAGGAGCAGGGATTTGGACTCAATGATCCTTATGGGTGCCTTCCAACTTGAGATTTTCTATGATTCTATGATTTATAGGTGATCAGATTTAGTGTGATATAAAAAGTTTGAAAATACAACATGAGAAGAGATTCTTGTAGCTGTGTTTATGATATTTTGTCCTTCTCGTAAACCCCCAGCTTCTGGAGTTTCCCTGAGAATCTTAGGAAGATTATTAACTTGTATGCAAGTATCTTACTCTTAAACTGCAATGTGCAGTGTGAAACCCTTCAGACTAGACTTCAGAAGATAAATTAAAAAAGTAGAGGTAATGGGTCTGTTTCTTTGTTTACAATATCCTGATTTTGGAGGGAGAGGGAGGGGAAGGGGAGCTTTGGGTTCTCAGAACTGAGTCTGTAGTCTTGGCATATGAAACTGGATTCTGAGCAATCTATGTATATGTGTGTGTATGTTTATCTTTCCTAATAATTCTACTTGCCTGTTGCAAATTATTGTCAATGAAGAAGTGAGAAGAGAATTTTCTCTTTCATGAATGGATGGAGACAATAAAAAGGTACTTGAGTGACTGTGATAAAGAATACAAGAACCATCATTCTCTGGGCTGGAAATTAGTGATGAGAGAATTAGGTCTCTAAGTGAACTTTTGGGAATTTCATATTGTTAGTTATAACTACAGAAGGCCAAAGATATACTGAAAGAGTTGGAAAGGAAATAAGGATAAAATGACACATAGGTAAAAGAAAAAGGGAAAGGGAAGAACTTAGTGGGCATCAAGTGGGCATCTTTGCACATTGACTGTAAAACAATCTGTGTGTTTTATTTGTTAGAAATGTTGCAAATGTGGCATTTGAACTTAACATAAGTTAGCTGAATCTTATTCAAAATTTCTATTTAAAACAATTTCTGGAATGTGGAGTGAGAGGCTTTTTTGTGTACCTATTTATGCTTATGTGTCTACAGCTCCATTGGATGCTGGAATATCTTTTAAAAGGCAGAAGGTAAGCATTAGTCTATTTATGTAAAAGTGGAGGTGGATATTAGACATTCTTTNTTCAAAATTTCATTTTACGGTGAAGTACTCCTTGAAAACTTATTTGCATTATTTGTGGGAAAATATCAAGACCATCCTTAAAACACAGAATAAATGCTTTTTTTCTTTCCAGAAATATTGAAAAAATATAGGAGTGAAATTGATATTTCTTTAAACTTACCATAACATCAAAACTTAGTTTCCAGTACTACATTTATTTTTTTTTCTTTACACAGTGGCCTGCAATGACTTTCATGGTGACAAGAGTAGATATAGTTTCATTCTGCTCAAACACTAAGAGGAAAATAGACAGGAAAGACTTGATTACTACTATTTGTGGAACATTTCAGATCACTGGTTATCTCATGCACCATAGCAATCTGGATTCTCAAACAATTTTTTCTCATGCCTGTCAGATTGCTGCCAGTATAATTTGTCTTGCTGATGCTGTGAATTAGATGATCTGTAATTATTTTCAAGTACCTAGTGGTAACTCCCACAGAACTCAATATTTAATTATTAGAATAGGTTTAACTTCAGTTCTGAAGGTGGTCCATAGTGTTTACTTTGAAATAACTGCTCCCCTGAATAAGATAGTGTAATGATTATCACCATTTTTTTGCCATTTCACAGACAAATGAAGAGTAAAAGGCTCCTGTTTCATATTCAAAAGGGAAAGGTGGAAATTTATGACAAAAAGTAAAGAAAAAAATACATGGAGGCCAAGAACTGGCATTGAGAAAGTGAGGATGGGGAAGAGTGAATGGAAGCACAGAAATGGTCTCAGAAGGAATCCAGAGTGAAAATAGGGTATAGGTAAAACAAAGGTAAAAATCTCTTGGAGAAAGGAACAATGATAAAAGCAAAGATGAGGACAGTAGCGTGTATTTAGGCAGGATCTAGGGAAGAGAGGAGAGAACTTAAACAGCATCAACCGATGGTACAAGAATCCAGCATTTCTGCAAATCAGACCATAAGACCAATTTCCAGTTGATTCTCTAGAATATGCCATACCTTTTTTTTTTTCTTTTTTTCTTTTTTTTTTAATGTATGATATTTTTCTTTCATCAGGGAGGAAGCAAAAGTAGAATTAGCATTTTTCAGGGCAGTTTTAAACAGGGTAATTCAGGACACATTTCTGACTGCTCCTACAGATCCCTGCCTCAGGCAATACAAGCCTTTAACATTCTCCTTCTTAAAAGAGAGGTTGTCCCACATGTAATAACCTTGATCAGTATATGATTTAGTGTATTTCATGATTTATGTCATAATGAGATGGACTTCAAATAAGAAAATGTGACTGTGTAATTTACTGTTGTCCTCATTTTAGGATACTAAAGAAATGGAAAAGTATTTATGGAGCAGCTATTGGTATAATGAAAACATTTGGAAACATATCCTAAAGACTCAAGAAGTTCAGTTTCTGTACTTTTCAGAAAAAATGTTTACACAATCTGGTGATCATGTCTAAATACTTATTAAAGGAACCAAAATTGTAGGGGATTCTACACTCTTACAGCAAGACATAGCAAGATTCAATGGCTAGAAGCTGAAGTGGTAAAAAATCAAACTGTTAAAAAAAATCACAGTCTTAAAGTGAGAGTAAATAATTGAAGCAAAAAAGTAGTGAGCTTTTGTTAAATTTAACCTAGCATTTGCAAGATCCCCGAGGGATGGAGGATCATGTTGGTCCATGCCTTACAAACATATCTTAGATTTATCAGACTGATTTATCAGAGATTTTTGATACATGAATGATATCACAAAAATGACTCAAATTACAAGCATTAAAATAAAGCAGGTTTCTGTTGATTTACTAATCAGTGGATCTGCTGCTACTTCACACTTTGAAATACATTTTTCACATTGCTTTTTGGCTGACACTAGGACTATATGTACCAACACAGCCACATGTAACAATAGCAGTGCCATGTAGGAAGAGTTTACTTACCATTCTAATCTAGGAATTACCAAGTGGTATTGGATGAAAATTTTACGAAGTTTATAAATAATAATGTGTATGAGTCACTTTAATATAAAATTTATAGGCTCGAACTAGGTTTTTTTTAGCAGAAAAGCTCACCATTTTTTCAAACATCTTCTCTTGGGAAGTGCACTAGAGTAAGTCAAACAAGTCATAAAGACATATTTAAAATCCAGAAAAGAAAAACAAACAAACAAACAAAAAAAAACCCCAGAACACCAAAACAACTAAATACTTACTTTTCCACAATGATTTCTAGCCTACAGATACAGTCTGCTGAGACCTGTGTTGTGGCAGGAAGACGTAGTACAGCACTTCCATCCTTCCATCTTTGGTCAGTGCCTGGTGGTCAGAAAAAAGCTGGAAGATCTCGGTGCCATTTATTGCCAAAATACACAGATACTGACAGCTTCGTAACACCGATAAATGTCTTGAATTGCACCATTTCTATCAGGCTATTTGTGAAATCTCTCTGCCCATATTTTCTTATAGGAGACATTATTGTATTAAAACTATTTCTGTTCTTATCATTACATGCCCCTGTGACTTGAGTTGTTTACTAACCTTACCTCTAGTCTACTCTGCACCTTTATTGTTTTATGATTGTCTGTTACCTTCCCTGAAATTCACTACAGTATCTGTCCAGCTTTTCAGTCATTGCTAAAAGTAATGCTATTTCAAATATTTTATAATCAGAACTTTTTAAAACATATGTATTTGACGTCACAAAGGAATTTTCTCCTTTGCTACCAGAGATGCTGTATTACTTGAAACTGGCATTGTCCTGCTTCACTTCATATTAAGGACAATATACTGGCCTTAGTTGTTTTTAATTTTATGAAGGACTTTGCATTTGGACTCTTTATTGGTCTCTTTTTCAACTTTAGTAACATTTGCAAAGAATCATCTACATTATAGCGTTGATAACTCTGATAGACTAAAATAATGAACATGAAGTAAGAATTGCATCTTTCATTAAAAATAGATGTAAATGTCATATTTTCATAAAAGTAGGGAATAACAGTTGAGTATACTCTACAGGTTAAAAAAGCAATATAAATAAAAAAAAATCTACATCTCATTCTTATTATTTCTATACATACGACAATTTCCTATGTCTGTACATGTTTGTTATGGCCTGATTCAGACCATGAAAAGCAAATGTTGGCAGTGTTCAATGCTTATAAATAAATAGCATATTGGGATTGTATAACTATTTATGCTTATTAAGATAATTTTCAGACAACACCAAACTTATAGATATTTTTTCCAGATTCTACTTCAATAACAGACAATTGAAAAATAAATATCATGAAGTAATTTGCTTTACTGAAGACATTTGTTCTGCCTATCCATCAATGCTCCTCTAAACATGTATTGCTGAAAGTTTGTAGTGTTCAGAGGTAAAATTGAGTTGCTCAAAACCAATCAAGTTTCAAGATAGATATGGTTATAATTAATAAAGGAAAAAAATGTCATTTTTCTCAATAATAATTACAATTAATAAAAATATTTCTGTTTTATAACTTACATATTTTTGAGAAAGGACAAACAGAATGATTCTCCTTGGTTTCGGAAATGAGATGGAAAGGCTAAGTCATATATCTATTTCCCTTACTTTCTTGCTTGTGAAGCTGATCAGAAAGACTGGATAGGGAACTATAGCATGTAAAAGGAGATGCCAGTGTTTCTGTAATTTGTATGAATAAAATGCTTACCTTTTTTTTTGTTGTTGTTGTTGTTGTTGTATATTTTCAATGTTAATATTTACCTTTCAATATTACTAATACTGCAAAAATCACAAAATAATACATGGAATTATATATTACAGGTATTTACTAGAGCCCTGAAACATCAAATTGAACTTTCCGTCAGACAATCAATTCCCGTAGCTCCAAAATATACAAATTGAAAGCTACTCTGAGTCAAAATATTTCACTGCTAATTTCAGGTTTCATACTGTTCCCAACTACCTTTCTCTAAGGGGCAAAAGCAATAAAATTTATTAAATCAGACAATTAATTGTTCATAACATAATTTTGAATTTCAAATGTGGATATGATTAAGGTTTTATCCTGATCTTTCAGTTTAACATGAACAAATGCAAAGAAAATCAGAAAGTTAGCCATAAGATGAAAGTTCACATTTTTCCTTATCAATGAAATGGTAAAACTCACTGATGTGACAGAGAGGAATAAATACCTGTAAAACAAAACCAAAAAGAACTGCTAGGTAATAAAAATCAGCTACTTTTAGAGGAACTTTTTGTTGTCGTGGTTTTTTGTTTGTTTAATTCCAATATCAGAGGAAAGAATATGTCAGTATACCAAAATTCATACATTTTTGAGTAGTTTTGCTCTGGACACTGCCCATCTATCTTATATTCACAGTACTAGCTCACAATTATTGAATTGTTGTATTTAATAAGGAAATATTCTATTATTAATCAAATGCAAAGGGGGCAGGAGCAGATCAGTAAAATATTTTATTTCATATTTTTATTAACTTTCAGGGGAAAAAAGAAAAAAACACACATGAACAATTCTTACTGTTTTTTTAATAAAATCAAAATATTTTTTTAAAAAACAAACAAATCCCTTAGAAACTAAGTAAGTCTACTATACCCCTCCAAAATATCAATCTATTGCATAAGACCTATTGTATTTTTATCAGTTCTAATTTTTCCTTTTGAATACCAGCTTGTAAATTTAGGAGGTGATTTAATCCAGAAGGAATGTACATTATATTCCCTTTTTACCTTGTTCAACCAAATATCCTTCTTATTGTTTATTTGGGAGAAAAAAATATTTATATTTCTTTAAGGGGAGAAACTGAAAGAAGTAGGTTATTTACAAACACAAAAAAATCCTTAGAGTGCAATAATTTTTTACTTTTTTTGCCACTTCTTGTCAGTTTTCCTCTCACTGCAGCCTTTTAATACCTATTAAAATTATCTCAGCTCTGTTCAGAAAGTTTTCTCTGTCTTCTCATTTTTTCCACAGTACTCCATTGTCACCATATTTACAAAGCAACATTGGGACTTCAGAGCTGAAGCTATGTTAAATGTTACTTTTCACAGGAAAAAAACAAAACAAAACAAAACAAAACAAAACAAAAAAACAAGCAAACAAAAACAAAACAAAACAAAACAAAACACCAAACCAACCAAACAAACAGCAAAAACAAACAAACAAAAAAACATATATGTGCTGATGTGTGGCCTGAGGGGGCATAAAAGTCTGTGATACTACGGGATAGTTTTGGAGAATGACAAGTGTACTTGGGATGCCATATGTAAGGTGCAAGCTACCTCACTGCCTGTAAGAGTGTGGTCTATCTATGCACTGGTATTCAGGGTTTCTTTACAATATGACCCAGTGGGCAGAGTCCAATAAACAAAATCAAGATTAAATTAGAAAAACTCCTGCAGCTTATCACAGACTTTCTGTCTTAGGACCTCTTTGCCATAGACAAATTTGATTAAATGAATCTGGAAGCTTCCAAAGTTATAATAGCAGTGTGAAGTACAGAGATACACTGAAGACTGAATGAAGACATTAGTCTAGTTTGCTAAAAGCTGGTGATAAACAATTATATTCTGTAGAATATTGACTAAAGCACATCGACAACCCACTCATTTCCTTTGCCGGACTTATTTTGTAGCCTGAAAATGAAACTATTTCAGAATGCATTTGACAAGAAAAGGAACTTTCATGCTTCTGTTGCCAAAATATAATAAAATAGTTTAACAATTGCATATTTTCTGGCTATTGTTATTCTGTAATGTGATGACATGGAAGAAGATATATGAACGTTTCAGTTGCTGTTCAAGGCAGCAATATTTTTTTTCTCAGTTTCCAATTAAATGGAACTGCAAAATATAATCTGTTCAAATATTTTAAGAGTCTGACTTTGTTAAAAGAAAATCTGGATTAAATGGCCCTAAATTACAGAATGGAATTATATACATTAAAATACTAAGCCTATTTAAGTGGAACTGACTCATTAAGACATAAACATGCATTTAGAATCCTGTTTTAATTCTGAGTGTACGCACCCTCTTTTTTTCTTGCTAGTAATCCATGGCTCTGTTTCCCTCTGCAGTGCTAAAAAACCCAAAAGGTCTTTCCTGTTCAGACTAAATATCAACAGTCCTTTCCATTTTTATAGTATTCAAACAGATAAGGACAAAGAGATTCTCAAAGAACTTCCTAACAGATTGTGCTTTCCTTTGGGAAACAATTATTTTGTCCTTAGAGCTTTTAGTAGTCTGATTCTTCCACTACTGTATTACTTGTACTTCAATGTTTCTGAAAATGTCATAAAACAATACTGACCAATTGTCACAATCATAAAAATACTATTTCAGGTAGACTAAGACATATTTCTAGTTTAAAAGTTAGTAGGCAGCTATGGTCATATTGTCAATTATGTATGAATATTCATGAGCACATTTAGGAGCATTCAAAGCCCCAGAAATTAAGATACTAATAGCAATTATATTTGAACAGTGTTTGGAAACACTCCAGAGTTTCAGGAATGGAGTAGCTCTCAGCTCCATATTGAGACCTCACAGTCCCAGTTTCCTCCTATATTTTAATTTCCATAGGAAAACTCTATAACACATAACCCCAGATGCACTGAAGGGCAAAGTAGCTATAAAGTATAGAAGTAACGTGTCTGACTAAACATTACCTGAAATACCTAAGCTAGGGAGTAGGAAGTAGCAAATGGGAACTAAGCTACAAATGCAATCTTTGATAAGAGATGGGTGATACAGAGCTGAAGTAATGCTTAACACTTCTGAATCACTGTCCAGAGGTGTCTGCCTTTCCATGTTTAAACTAATGTATACTTCTAAATGAGCTGATCAAAGCCAAGCTTAGGAATCATAAATATACCATGGCATGGTGGTTTTCTGAGATGTGCAAAAATTTTGGCAAATATCCATGAATGAAATATGAAAGTATAATCGTATTATATGATATACTGTATGATATATATCAGTCTCAGGACTGAGACTGGCTCTGTATCTCTTCACTATCTTTAGGAAACATTAGAATAACAGAGAATAAACTGTGATTTTCAGATATATGATTAGTTATCTTTTAACTTTTTATATGGTATAACATATTATGTCTTTTATAGTAAACCTCATGAAAAGGTGAGTATTCAAATCTCATTTATTCATTTTATAACTGCAAAAAAACACAATATGAGAGCATTTCTGTTAATTTAAAATAGTTAGTGAGAATGTTATATTTAAGTCTAATCTTTTTTTTTTTTCCTAAACTGGAGGATTTTACATGGATTTGCTTTTCAAATTAATTGGATATGGTACCTCACTGTGCTGCTCTAAAGAAAAAAACCAAACACAAAACAATTAAAAAATAGACGAAAAATAATGAGAAATGAAGAAAAACCCCAGTACGCATATTAAATTATTTTAATCTTCATGGTCAACAAAGAATAAGGTAGTGAAATTGATGGTACTAAGTCATAAACATTTGAATTGTAATTTAAATTCCAGAGAAAATGTATGATATAGTTAAAGACAGTTTATCTTTAAAGATACCATACGCAGAAGCATACATTCAGCTTAAGCCTAAAGCTTTCAAACTCCATACATAGTGAATATATACAGAATGAATGACCAAAACAGGACAATGTACACATGTAAAGGTTTGCAAAAGCAGGTGGCAGGCAAAAATCCAATGCCTTATGGGCATTGGATGAATACATTGATTTCAAACAAATTCCCAAGGCCACTTTAAATTTATTGTAGTCAGCTATTGTGGGTTTTTTCCCTGATTTTCATTCTAACAATTCCTTCTACAAAACAATTAAATTTTATGTTGTTATTTATATTCCTGTAGAATGCAGAGAGTATCATCAAGACAAGAGTTTTTATGCTATTTTATACAGTAAAAAGTATTTCCTGTCTTCTTGAGATTACAGTCAAATAGGGAAGGGGCATGGGAGGAAATGATGAGAAAGTAATGAAATTATTTAGAATAATTCAACAGACCAGTGTCAGAGAGTAAACATAATAAGGTTTTCTGATACCTCATCCAGTGCCCTGTCTACCACAGTGGATGTTACATGCACATGTATACCATGTATCTGTACATATGCACACATATGATGCATTATGTTATGTCGTGTCATGTCGTATCATGTCATGTCATGTCACATTAGGATAGGATAGGATAGGATAGGATAGGATAGGATAGGATAGGATAGGATAAGATATGTTCAGGCTCAACATATGGATTTTGTTCAGATAGGCAATTCAACTTCATTATTTCAAATAAAAGCATGTGAAGATTGAATTATGTAGAAATAAACAGCCAAATCATCAGACAGTGCTGGTTTTGTGCTCTACAAAAAAAATTTCTCTAATTCAGATAATGTTTATACTGTGAGAAATCTGTAATGCTGTGCTGATGTAGGTATAGATGCTCAACTGATATGTTCTATACAAAATAATTGAAAGGATGGCAACACCTTTTGTGATACAGGCACCCTTTAGTTTTTCTTCACTGAAGTTAGTTGTTCACTCTGCCAAATGATTTGTTTCAATGTATCAAAGAGTGTGGATGGGCAAAACCTCAAATTGTTTACATTTCAGAGGTCAACAGACTGTAGTAGAAGAATGGGAAAGCAGAGGAATGGCAATGTATCCTAGGCAATATTCTGTCTCTCAATATTTATTAGTTTTGAGACTTGTTGATAACTGCTTTCACCATCTGTCATCTGTCTCATAGTATTTTGCACAAGGAGAGTGCAGAGATACACTACTTAATTGCTTTACAGTTTTGCTTGTTGAGATCACAAAGGAAGACTGTGAGTAGATCATATCCTCACAGCATCAGTTTGGAGTACTACAGAAACAGTCCTCTCATTGATATCGTATGATATTTGATATATAAATATGACATAAGCTCACTATAAGTCTTCAGCTCTTTTTGCTTACCTAACAAATGCAAGTCCTATGCTGTCCAGAGGGAACAGACATCTGGATGAAAAGCAACAGCTGAAAGTTCAACACCAGATGAAGAAAATGTTTTATGGACAGAGAGAAGCACTTGGAGTGAGATTATCAGCTAATTTCTAACAAGAACTATATTTATAAGTAGTTAAAAAACCACAGGTCATTTTTTTCTCTGTTTCATGTTGTGTGGCAGGAGCCTATAGTTTTAGAGAATTCAATAAATACTTCTGTCTGTTCAGATACATTTTTACCTTTAAGTCTTTTATTGTCCAAAACATTCTGTCAAGGGATGAACAGGAAGCTGCTAGGAATTTTTTACTACAATTTATAATTCCTCTCCCTATTTGTTTCTAGCCCTTTCACCCTCTCCTGTATTGTGATGAAACCTAGATCTGTATCTTTGACAACTACAACTCATCCTTCCCTTTCTGTGCAATCTTTCCTCATGAGTGTTAATTACTGACACTTTCACCTTGGCAGTTGGTTTAAAAGCCTATTTCATTTACCCAGGTCTGAGCTAGTTCTTGGCTTTTCCATAAGATGTTCTGTTTATGAACTTAAACAGGATGTTTTAAAATAATCTATAATATTGTGGTGGTTGACCCTGGATGGATGCCAGATGCCCACCAAAACTAATCTATCACTCCCCTCCTCAGCTGGACAGCGGAGGGAAAAATATAACAAAAAGCTCATGGGCTCAGATAAGAACAGGGGAGAGATCATTCAGCAATAACTGTCACAGGCAAAACAGACCCAACTTGGCAAAAATTAATTTAATGTATTACCAATCATATCAGAGTAGGATAAAGAGACTGAAACCAAATATTAAAACACCTTCCCCCACCTTTCCCTTCTTCCCAGGCTCAACTTTACTCCCAATTTTCTCGCCTTGAGCAACACAGGGGGATAGGGAATGGGGGTTATGGTCAGTTATCTCTGCTGCTCCTTCTTCCTCAGGGGAAGGACTCCTCACATGCTTCCCCTGCTCCAGCATGGGGTCCCTCCCATGGGAGACAGTCCTCAATCAACATCTCCAAAATGGGTCTTTCCCATGTATTGCAGTTCTTCACGAACTGCTACAGAGCGAGTCGCCCACAGGGTCACAAGTCCTGCCAGAAAACCTGCTCCAGTGTGGGCTCCTCTCTCCATGGGGCCACAGGTTCTGCCAGAAGCTTACTCCAGCATGGGTTTCCCATGGGGTCGCAGCCTCCTTCGGGTGCATGCACCTGCTCCAGTGTATGGTCCTTCAGGGGTCCTTCAGGATCCTGCAGGTGGATATCTGCTCCACCATCAGCCTCCATGGGGGACAGCCTACCTCACCATGTTCTTCTCCAGGGGCCGTAGGGGAATCTCTGCTCTGGTGCCTGGAGCACCTCCTCCCCCTCCTTCTTCACTGACCTTGGTGTCTGCAGAGTTCTTTCACATACTCTCACTCACTCTCCAACTGCAATTGCACAAGGTTTTTTTTTTCCCCCTTCTTAAATATGTTATCCCAGAGGAGCTATCACTGTTAATGAATGGCTCAGCCTTGGTCAGTAGCATGTCCATCTTGGAGCTGGCTGGCATTGGCTCTGTTGGACACAGGGGAAGCATCTACAGAAGCCACCCCTGTAGGCCCACCACAAAACCTTGCCATACAAACCCAATATAAATTTTAAGTTCATTCTACCTACTCCCCCTTCTCTTTCTTTCACTCACCATTTTTTCCAGTGGGATTATCTGACATACCGAGGTCACAGCTTTAACAGCTGATGCTGGAGGTCAGCTTCAGGCTGTGCAGCTGGGTTTGCATCTCCCTTCACATTACCTGAGGGCACAGTATCACAAACACAACACACATTTGTCAAAACTCGTTGATGCCATCGGCATCTTTTCACAGTGCTTTGGGAAAAACATATCTTACAGTTATAATGATTATTGTGCTCTGGCTTGGTGAGTTTATAAATGCAATTATCTTTTAAGCTGCAGCTCTTGTCTCCAGAGGCCATCTACTATCCAGCAATGTGTTGAAATTTTCCCTACAGATGTAACATAGTAGGACCATTGCAGAATTTGTCTTGTTTATGTAATCTGTAGTTCTTCTGTCGTTTTAAAAAGAAGATGGCATTTTTTTCTGGTAGAGAGGCTGAAAATTTGATCCAAGCCAATCTCCTTCAATGGGCTAAAATCTGAATTATGAATGCCAGAGAAATTTTCAGGATTCCCTGCTAGTTCAAAACATATACCATTTTTTGAGATAAATTTCTATGCTGACGTATTTCAACCCTGTGTGCAAATTTTGTTACAAAGCATTATTTTGTGGAAGTTAATCTTCATTTCATGTTATCTTATCTGTCATTGAGGGTTGTTCAGAGATTTACTTGAATTTATAACTCAAATGAAAGAATGAAAGAAGTTTTACTCATTGTTGCTGTGTTCACAAGACATTTAGGAAGAAATCCTTGATCAAGACCATGTTTTCAAATGTTTTTCTCCCTTTTACATTCTTAATCGATCTCATTGCACAAACATTAATCATGGAATACAAAAACTGCAATCAAGGTTGAAAAGGCATTGTTTACAGTGTTTGTGAGATGTTACCATCTCTCAAGAGCCTAATGATCGCTAATGAGATTAAAAAAAAAAGAGATAGTACTGCAGCAAATTCACAGTGGGAAGAATTCACTTGCTTAAAGTGAAATCATGGATATTTTGAGTCCTCAGGAAAAACAAAAAAAAAAAAAAAAACAAAGCAACAACAACAACAAAATCCACAGTACAGAACAAATACCCAATAATAATCATCAGCTAAACTTACAATGAATCACTCAATAGCATTCACTGGTGATTTGCATGTCAGGTCACAGAGAAATCATTTGGAAAGTGTACATAAGAAAATGTAATATTCATATTAGATAAGGTTTAAATCTTCACTAGCATTTGGCAAACTATAGGAAAATTTTTTAAAAGAATAAAATAATTGTTTCTTTTCTCTTAAAAGTCACAGAAGTTATATTTCAGCTTTTAAATGTTTATTACTTTTATTATAATATTTATATTTATAATCCAAATAACACAATTACAGTTATGAAAACATAGTGGATTTGCAAAGTATTACCATATAATTACACCCTAGATGTCTAAGCCTGAAGTAGCCTTCTTAGGATGACTTTGTAGACATACATATTTTGACAGGGAAGTTCTGTTTCTCTGTTCTATATAACTCTCTGAACAGGAGACGAATTACAAAAAGTGATGCCTCTTTCATTTGGAAACAAAAAGATCTCAGAATTAGTAGCTCAGATCTAGAATTCAGGATGGGTTTTGATTCCCAAAATATAAGTGTCACTGAAACCTGGGAATAAACCTCATAACACCAATGTAGTGTTAAAAGGCAGGCATCCTTTATTGCAGCGCTGGATGCACGAGGGATAGCTCCACCCAACATGCATAACAGGTGATCACCAACACACAGGTTATATAGGATCAAAATATATATATATTCATATTTTTTTCTCAGAAAAAGCAGTCCTATGATAATCATTTCCTGGAATTTATTTACATATTCTCCTCCCCATCATGCATGCTCAGTGATTTGAGTTGGTGGTCTTCAAGGGGTCTCTGTCGGTAGTTGTACACCTGTGTCCGCTGGATTACCCTCTTCTTGTGGGCATGCACAGTATCATTGCTGTGGATGCAACTGTCCATAGCAACTTACTTCATAAGATTAATGTGCCTGGGCCTATTGTCCGGTTGGGTAGGGACTGTACATGGAACATAGCAGCATTGTACATAGCCGTCATCAGTTATCTTCATTACCTATTACCTTGGTTACAAACTAATTATTCCAAACTAATCATTCTATAGTTTCTGTCTCATGGCCTCTATCCCACAGTTTCTATCCCACGGTTACACAAGTACTTGGTGATTTTTGTTAGTCCTTATGTCATCTGTGGCACCTACAGAGCACTGACAGGTAAGATGCAGGACCCATGGGATCCCACTCACTATAGAGAGGTAGATTAAAGCCAAGATGAATATACTGTGGTTTCTGAGAAGGCATCACATGCTTTGTTACAGCCCCTTTTGGAGTCAGTTGGTTGGGGCATCTTTAGCCAAGCGCAAAGAGCTACAAGCAAGTAGGATAGGCACAACCTGCAAGTACAAAACAATTATACATTGGTTATTGCACACAAAAAAATATTAAGGATTTAGTGAGCTGTCAGGCTGAGCACCAGTATGGTGACCACCTCAGTGAGGTGCCCCAAGAGCCTATCTAGTTATGGATGAGTATAATTGCAAAAACCACTTATCTAGTTCTGATTTAGACTACATTAAGTTATTTAGAGTGAGATTGTTTTCAGTATACCAAGAATTAAATATGCGTGCTGTTTTCTCTTGCAGTCTGTAGGCAACATATATTTGATGTTCTCTACATGGTAAAATTACTTCCAACTAATTTAAACATTTAGAGTGTCATTATGTACATCATACCAAGTTCCCTCAATTTCTTTCAGAGTCAATGGAAAGTAATAAACCTAAAAGCCTAAACAGACTCTAGGGTCATTTCAGGCAGCCAAGGTATGTGGAAAGGGCTAGCAGATATGAAAATGGTCTTTTGAGACACTCACACAATCTGGAGTGCAGCTGGAAACTGTATGGGATATCTCATAGTTCCTAAAATCATAGAATCATAGAATGGTTTGGGTTGGAAAGGACCTTAAAGATCATCTAGTTCCACCCCCTCCCTGCCATGGGCAGGGACACCCTCCACTAGACCAGGTTGCCCAAAGCCCCATCCAACCTGGCCTTAAACACTTCCAGGGAGGGGGCATCCACAGCTTCTCTGGGCAACCTGTTCCAGTGCCTCACCATTCTCACAGTAAAAATTTCTTCCTTATATCTAATCTAAATCTATTCTCTTTTAGTTTAAAACCATTAGCCCTTATCTTACTGCTACATGCCCTTGTAAACAGTCCCTCTCCAGCTTTCTCGTAGGCCCCCTTTAGGTGTTGGAAAATGACCATGTCCAGGCTGTTGAATCCTACATACAATAAACTGTTCCCTAAAAAAGTTTCATTTCTTTCTGTTGTCTATAAATGGCACTTAACACAACTGGTTTTATTGTTCATATACACATTTAGCAGAACGAAACCTTCTCAGAGTTTCCAAGTAGAGAGTTATGCGTATATATCAGGTTTCTAAATACGAAGACTGGAACGCAATTTTGTCAGGAGTTTGAAAAAGCATGAAGTCTGAGAATGGTTATATTCATTTAAAATATATTGAACGTTTCTAGAAGGAGCCTAAACATTCTACCCTTTAAAAATAATGACTAAATGTAACATAGTTATCATAGATGCTGAATTTCTTATTTGCATATTTTTAAAAAATACATGAGAGAAGAACATGAATTACTGAAAAATTACATTTATTTAGTGTGTTAATGAAAATGTAATGAAAGTAGCACCTAAAGGAAAATTTTCTGAAGAAAAAATGTTTTATCTCCTTACTATTTGTTCTTGTTCTAGTCTGAAGGCTAGATCCACAGCAGAGATGACTGACTTTGTGCCTTGTATACCCAGAGGTTAAGTAACCATGTACTTTTACATGCCTTCCACCTAAGTCAGTAGGCCTTCCTTACCTCTTGCTCTAGGTAGCATTTTTTACATGTTTGATATGGAATAATTCTTGGTTTGTCCATATTTAAATTTTAAAGTATTTCAGTCAAATCAGTTTATCTAACCAGTACTTTCCTAGTTTGCCTTTATGATATCTTCAGGTTTTTTCTATCCAGAAACTTAAGCCTTTGAGTGGCTTAGTTTCCACAGACAAATCAGAAACAGCACTAAATATTATCCTCAATGGACTTTTCTATAATTTGAGGGAAGAACACTTGGCTGTATGTCTCTGGAGGCACATATTATCAAGAGAATGACTCTCATGATGACAATATCTGAGTATTCAGCATCCCCACATGTCCCAGTTTCCTTCAAGATGTTCAAACACACCAGCAGAGAAGGACCATGGTTTGCTTCAGTGTAGTTCCCAGTCTTGTTTGCTGGGAGAGCAGAGGTGCAGAGCATGATGCAGAACATTTCTGCCATGTGCTGTGGGTGCAAGCAGTGTCCCCAGAGTGGAGATCAGAAACCCTGGAAGCACAACTCAGGCATCTTAAAACTGAGTCTAGTTTTCTCTTCACTGGAGTATTGCCTTATATTAATCAGGAAAGAAGTCAGGTATTGTGATTGTACTGTTAGTTAGGGAAAAAAAAGAAAAAAAAAAGAAAAAGAAAGAAAAAGAAAGAAAAAGAAAAAAGAAAGAAAGAAAAAGAAAAAGAAAAAGAAAAAGAAAAAGAAAAAGAAAAAGAAAAAGAAAAAGAAAAAGAAAAAGAAAAAGAAAAAGAAAAAGAAAAAGAAAAAGAAAAAGAAAAAGAAAAAGAAAAAGAAAAAGAAAAAGAAAAAGAAAAAGAAAAAAGAAAAAAGAAAAAAGAAAAAAGAAAAAAGAAAGAAAGAAAGAAAGAAAGAAAGAAAGAAAGAAAGAAAGAAAGAAAGAAAGAAAGAAAGAAAGAAGGAAATATGAAGTAAAAATTAAAAGGAAATATTAAAAATGCCAAATATCTTAAATTCCATGATATTACATTTCTGTTTAGTTTTTTTCACTTCAAAGTATGAAACAATATTATATTGATATGAGGCATAAATGTGATAATATGTATACATATAAGTATGTGTACATGTATAAATATAAAATACATATAAAATATGCATTCTGTATTTACAGAAGAATGATTTATGCTACTATCTTTATACAGATGTAATTGATAAACTATTCCTGTGCAGAGTGGCATGAGCAAAAAAATTCTAACTAAATACTAAGGGGTACTTTTTTAGAAATACACACGCAAAACACAGCACTGTATAAATGGTGGTACATACCTTTTTTCCCTGCAACAGGAAAAAGGTGTGGGAGATCATCAACAAGCACTCTCAACTGTGCTATGTCAATTTAAGATATCTGAACATGTTATTTCATGAAGGGTTGATACTAAAACTAGTTTCCCACATCATCAGGAGTATGAAAAGGCAAACTGTAATAATTCTGGCTGAAAAAACTCACCAAAAATATCAACTACTGATGTTCTTATTCCCAGTCCATTCATATAATACGCTCAATTAAAAATGTGAAATTGCTTTTTTTTTTTTTTTTTTTTAAATGCAAAAGCTTTATTGCTTGTTCCAGTCCCCCCCACACAACATTTAAGGTACATAGAGCCACTCATCTTTCTCCCACATTGTTTACATATTTTTGTTTGTTTATCGAGAAAATAAAAGAACAGTCCTACAACTTCAATCATGTTATGGGTACCAACATTTTCAATGGGTTAGTTTTTTATTTCTGACTCAGCTCAATCTTGTAAATGCTGAGGAAGTGGATAAAAGATTTCTGTTGTTCCTAAAGTGTCCATGAATTCTGTGTGTGTGTACCTTACAAACTAATTTTATGTTATTAAATTTAGGTTTTTCAAAAGCATATTTCAGATCTAATTATATCTGATAATATAATTCCTCAGGAGAGACTTTATATTTGCACATAGTGTTCATCATGAAAATTAATAAAGAAATTTTAAATAAATTTCCCTTGATTCTATGACTCTATGAATTGAATCTTCATTTGAGGATTTAAAATGAATTAATCAAACATTAATGCAAAATTTATTAAACATAACACAAAAATCTTTTCAGAGGCCATATTTTCTTCCATTGTGAAGTATCACCACCCCACTTGTCTTAGGCATAAATGTATTTTTGTCTCTAAAATATGGAATAATAGCAATTATTTAGGTGTAATATATCTAATGGGCCAATTTCATTTTACACTAAGGACTTATTAAATTGCCCTGGCAGATGAAGGTACCTTTAAGTTTACATAAATGTAACAGTAATAGAATTGTCATCTGCACCCACTTCCTGACCCTCAGTATTGCCAAAACAGTTTATTAGGTAATTGATGTAAATGGGAATTAACCTTTTTTTATTTCCATTTTTATTTTAGTAGAATTTTAGTGTTTGGAAGTAAGAACAGCTAGCATAAATAAACACACATGCAAAACCTGGGAAATGCTGAATGAATTGATGTTTCTTTTCATCTTACCTGTGTGAGAGAGACTTGTTTATTATATAAGGTATACCTTGAATTAATTTTTTTTTTTTTTATATTACGAGATGATCATTGTAACCATGTATTATTAGTGCAGTCATGCCTGTTCAAAATTCTGAACAGAGGTTTGAAAACAAATTGAACTTGGAACTCTCTACAGGTGGATGGGCTTTTTTTCTTCCCAGCAATGACCAACAAAAAATTATATCCACTTAACTTTTATTTTCAAGACCCTCAATATATCTCTTGTCACACTCTCGTTACACTCACTGTAATTTTTTATGCTTAGATGAGCAAAAGCTACTACTCATTTAGAACTGAGAAAAATATCTTCTGAAAAATATCTGAGAAACACAAATTGCCCTGACTTCCTTATGTCTCCTTGGTGCTCTGTTTTGTTCGCTGACTGTCCCAGGAAGTGATGACTTAGGACACATTTGCAGGCAGTGGGATTATTTATATTCTTCTTCCTTCATGCTCATTATTTTCTACAACTGCCATGTCCTTTTGGGACTGTTGGCCATAAGACAAATTGTTCTATTTCTGCAGGAGACACATTCTCTGCAACAGAGCAAACACAAGGCTTGCTCACAAGGAAGCATAAGAGGGAAAAAAACAAAACAAGCAAACAAAAAAACCCACCAAACCCCACAAAACTCCAAACAACAACCCCCACCACCACCACAAAAAAGCAAAACAAAATCCACAAAGAAAAAAGAAAGAAAAAAGAAACAAAAAAACCCCCAACCTGCAGAAAAAATGCCAAACAAACAAAAAACCCTACATATATAAGCAGGCGTCCCAAGGAAGGAAGACTAAGATGAGGCTTGATATAGGGGTGAGAAATCTAAAATTCAGAAAATTAAGAAAAAGTGGGGTAGATACCAGAAGTTTGGCTGCTCTTGCTCTCTCTTTACATGCCCTTCTTTCCCAGCATTACCTGCTCTCCCAGACACAAGACAGTTAAGCCATTTAAGCCAGGGCTTAAATAAATGAAAATCACTATACTTCAACTTTGAAGTTTTTAATGGGTTTGATTTATGAAACTGAAGATCTGAATTTGAAGGACAGTAACAGATTAGGTTTATGTACTATTTGCATATATCCATATGGTATTGTTTTCTTACAATAATGAAATATTTCTCCAGCAATATGAAAGCCTGTCCTTTCTTTTAAAATTCTGGGGTTTGTTGTGACTTTCAAACAAATAATCAAAATTTATAAAATTTACAAATAAAATTTCATTTTATTCGCTAGTTAAAGCAAATATTTAGAACAAATCCAGTACTTGAATACGTCTGTGCATACGTTGAGCAAATTTACTGTGACATTAATTTATGGAGTTTTACATTAATACCTAGAATAGACACATTCTTTTATCTTTATGACTAAGTCAAAAAATTTTGAATAAAATGACCAGGATTCATCACCATGCACTTCCTGTATGGTAAAGCAGCTCCTTTATTTCTCTTCTAAATTCTACATTAAAGATGCAGCAATGAATTAGAGAGATTTTCATTTTCTGAGCACTTCTGAATTTTAAACTGGGCTTAATAAGAAAGAAGTACAAATACGAATAATGCAATTTACTTCCAGTCTGTCACAGCTAGTATGATATCTAATTTATATAAATAATTTAAGCAAAGACAATGAAGGGGCAAATTTAGATCTAGGAAAAGGATGGATGGTCCTTCTGACCATATTTTTCCTAAAAGATTCATTATTACTCTCAAAAACAATAGCAGAAAGGGAAGATACAGAAGAAAAGCAGGATCTCTACTGTGCTAACCCCATGTATCCAAAAGATTTCAGAAACACTTATCTCCATTCCACTCTTTGAGAAATGAAACTTGAGATCCTGTAAATTGAAACAAAGCAGGAAAGCTTAAAAGCAGTGCACCACTTCTTCAGTCAGTGGCCTTAGAATAATGAAAGGTCGAGACCAGTGATCATCTGTCTCCATAATTTCAGTCACAATTGGCAAACACAATTTAGAAACTGCCAGGAAGTGAAATTGATCTCACTCCCTGAGAAAGGAGTATCTGTCTCTTACAATTTCTTTACCCCACTATAAAAACAAAGAAATTCAACCACATTTGTGGCTATCCTTATGAAGTCCTTGCAAATTGCATATCAAAACACTTTTAAGTGATTTTCATCTATCCCAACCAAAGTTTAAAAATTAAGAAATCTGGCTAAGAGAAACACCACAAAAAGTATATACAATTACCTTTGAGGCAAGAGTTGTTAAAAGCTTGTGAGTATCAGTACACAGATTTGATGAGATTGAGTACCTGACTTCTAGTAATATTTAGTAATTTTTGGCATTGTATATTTTTCTCTACCAGCATGATAAAACTGAACCAGGCACAAGAAGTGTTAATTCTATTGAAAAACAAGCAGCTTTTGAAAAACACTTATTTTGAAATAAACTAATTAAAAGAAAACTGTTAATTCATTGTTTCATTTTCCTGCTAAAAAGTAAGGAGGTTTGCAGTAATAGGCTTGAAATGAAAGAGGAAAGATAAAAAAATAGAGTCCTATGTATATACCTCTGAGAAAGATTCTCGCACACTTATTATAGCACCTTGTTTTCAGCTGTTTAGCAGTACAAACTGTTTATATGCACAAACTACAATTTTTGGTGTCTGATGTCTGCCTAAAGCTCAAATTGTGGCAAAATTTTTTAGCTGACATTTTCAAGCCAGCATAAAAGTTTTTTTTTTACAAACGAAAAAAGCTGGAGAAGGTATGGGTAGCATCAACACTGAGAACATGATTAGGAGTGGGGCTGGTGTAATATGTTTCAGGGTCAAAGCAAAGACAACGCTTTCTCCATGCCCCAGCATTCCCATAGAGCTATCGAGCATAGAGGGCTGGATAAGCTGACAGAGGTCTCATGAAGAGGTCTAACGGATGTGTTTGGGCAGCTCTGTCTCAAAACCTGTAACACCATGAATAGCAAGGACTTGCAGCCTATGAAACATTAGGTCAAAGGCACTCACTGCATTAAACAGAAGCTATCTACATGTGGTGTGTTAACCTTGACTGGCCGCCAGGTGCCCACCATTTTGCTTTATCATTCCCCTCCTCAGGAGGACAGGGGGAGAAAGTAAGATGAAAACAACTTGTGGGTCGAGATAAAGGCAGTTTAATAAAGAAAAGTAAAAGCTGCGTGCAGAAGCAAAGGAAACAAACGAGCAAACAAACAAATATTATCTTTTACTTCCCATCAGCTGATGATGTCCTGGGAAGTAGGGCCTCAGTACATGTAGCGGTTGCTTCATAAGACACATACCTTAATAACAAATGCCCTCCCACACTCCTCCTCCTTCTCTCATCTTTCATTGCTGAGCATGATGTCATATGGTATGGAATATCCCTTTGGTCAGTCTTGGTCAGCTGTCTTGATAGTGTCCCCTCTCAACTTCTTGCCTACTTCCAGCCTACTGGCCTTTAGCAAGGAGGTGAGTTGGAGACCCAACCTTGGCGCTGTGCAAGCACTGCTTAGCAGTAACCAAGACATTGGTGTGTTACCAACACCCTTCCACCTATAAATACAAAGCACAGCACTATGAGGGCTGCTGTGGGGAATGTTCACTCCATCCCAGTTAGACCCAATACACCAGGTCTAAAGGGTGAAAAGTTAGATGTCTAATTATGAGCTATAGTATTGGGTTTGTGTGACAAGATTCTGGTGGGAGGAGGAGGCTACGGGAGTAGCTTCTATGAGAAGATACTAGAGCTTCCCCTATGTCTGACAGAGCCAATGCCAGCCAGCTCCAAGATGGATCCACTGCTGGCCAAGGCCAAGCCCATCAGTGATGGTGGTAGGGCCTCTGGGGTAACATAGTTAAGAAGGGGAAAATAAAAAATGCTGCGTAACAGCAGTTCAAGGAGAGGAATAAAAATATGTGAGAGAAACAACTCTGCAGACACCAAGGTAAGTGAAGAAGGAGGGTGAGGAGGCTCCAGCTGCCAGAGCAGAGATTCCCCTACAGACCCTGGAGAATACCATGGTGAGGCAGGCTGTCCCCCTGTAGCCCACGGAGGTCCATGGTGGAGCAGATATCCACCTGCAGCCCGTGGAGCACCCCAAAGCAGATGGACACAGTGGAAGGAGGCTGTGACTCCATGGAAAGCCCATGATGGAGCAAGCTGTCCCTTGTGGGAGAGACCCCACACTGGAGCATGGGAAGAGTGTGAGGAGTCCTCCCCCATGAGGAGGAAGCAGTGGCAGAAACAACGTGTGATGAACTGACTGCAACCCCCATTCACCATCCCCCTGTGCCACTGGGGTGGAGGAGGCAGAGAAATCGGGAGTAAAGTTGAGCCTGGGAAGAAGGGAAGGCTGAGGAGGTGTTTTAAGATTTTTTTATTTATTTATTTCTCATTTCCCTACTCTGATTTAATTGTTAAGAAATTAAATTAATTTTCCCCAAGTCAAGTCTGTTTTGCTCGTGATGGTAATTGGTGAGTGATCTCTCCCTGTCCTTATCTAGACCCATGAGCTTTTCATTATATTTTCTCTCCCCTGCCTAGCTGAGGAGGGCAGTGATAAAGCGGCTTTGGTGGGCACCTGGCATTCAGCCAGGGTCAACCCACCACAGATATTCACACTGGGGATTTTTGATAGCAAAGGTAGGGGAATGGGCAAGTCTAAAGCATGAGTCATGCAATCTGTCTCAGGATGAGTTCATTCTCCAGATAACCTTTCAGATGTTCAGGTTGTGGGAAATGAATTTCATCTATGTGTTTGTGAAACAATTAGAGCAGAAATAATGACTGTACTGTAAATTATGCTTTAACTTAGCAAAGCTAATGTTCATATTGAGTCACATTTTGATATCTTCTGTCTCATTGCTATTGTTGTTTACTTTGATACTCTGTTTCTGTTTATGCTGTTATTTGTAATGGTAGAAGTTTAGGCTGTGGATCCAAACTTTGCTTGAGATTCAAACTAGATGTTAATTCAATTACAGTAAAAGTACAGAAAAGTAAGCATAAGTCCCTTACTGCTGGGGCTAAACAATGACACATTACAATTGAAAGAAAATGAAGTGGCAGTGGCAACACCTAAAAGTTAGAGAAAAGTTTGGAAAGGCATCTTGTGTAAAATCATGGATGAAAAATGTCTGGGTTTCCCTTGGTATGGATTTTTCTATCCCTGAATTTGAAACTGTCGGTGTGCTAAAGAACAGCTTGACCATTTTTCTGACATTTCACAGGTAGGCAATATCCTTAGGTTATTACACGTCCAAGTTTTCTGATAGTGATAGCCAAAGTATTAGAATGCCAATATATTGGACCTAATAAGCACTCCTACTATTTCTGACACTGAAGTGAGATCCAGTTCTACAAGCCTCAATTTGGGAGTGGAGTATAATTATTCAGCCTTAGGAAATTTGAGTTGAGATGTACTTTTATTTATTTATTTGGAAGATGTTGCATTACAATATTGAGGAAAACAGCAGGAGACAGAGCAAAAGATACTATAACACTTTAAGAAATTATATGAACATATATATATACACACACACACACAGAGATACAAATGTGTTCTATTTACATTGCACAGATATAATAAATATAGTAAGATTTACCTGGTCTGATAGCTTGCATTGATATGTAACATAGCTGTTCTTTTAATCAGCTAAAACAGATTAGCAAGGCACACTCTTCTCTGACAGCAGACACAAGGTCTGGATTGTTCGTTCTTTCTCTTTTTCTCTGTTTTTCAGCAAATCATTCTGATAGTTCTATGGTTATATATTTGTATAGTATAATATGCTATAAATGCCTGAATACTGGTTTTCTGCAACAGTTTTGTGTGTTTACTTTTTCATATCCACTCGATGCAAGCCTGATGATTTGGGGATGGAAATAATCAGTGACATAAACATTATTTCAGATATACATGATAAAGACTTTAAATGTCTGTGGTAACCCTGTGTGACAACATTAGGAAATGCTAAAATAGAGATCTGAAGAAAGAAAAACATCTGCTTCTTACTCTTAAAATATTATACATAAATATACATATATATAGTTACACATGTACTCACATATGAATAAATATTAATTGCTGGTTGCTTTGTCTGTTTGCTTTTCTGATTTATACATGCATGGTCAACATATTTCTTATGACTACCAATATTTCTTAGATCTGTGGTCCTAGATCATACCATTAACTGGAGATCTGGAACACATATGCTGAATTTCACCTACTGCGGAACAACTCTGACTTGTTCCAATCATCTCAGCCTTACGCTGTAAATGGTAACACTGCATGCAGTATGTATGCAGGAGTCATTACATGTCCAGATACTACTGTAAATGTACTGTATGGGGCATGCTTATTATTATTATTAAAGAGTTCTACCTATTTAACAGGATCTCAGCCTCCTTCCATCACCAGGATAGATGATATACTAGGTGCTGATGACAAATGTATTGGAATATAATTTGTAGGACACATTTTATTTACCAGGAGCTGAGAAGTACCCACTGAATGGAAGAAAAGGAAGAAAAAACAAGGAAGGTTTCCTGAAAGAAAAAATTCTGTGTAGTGGTATTTTATTTTCTCTCCAAAACATTTCCAATGTGACATTAAAAACAAACAAACAAACACAGAAACCAAAGGGGAAAAAAAAAAAAAAAAAAGAAGGCAAAAGCACACTTTTATAGCTGTCTGTAGCTTAGGTTAGATTGCTGGTTGACCAAACATGAAGGCATTTCACTCAGCTGGGAAGAGTGCGACAGAGTTGAGCAGCTCTGTACAGTCCCTTTGTGGTAATGAGTAGGAGCTCAATTAAGTTGTGTCACAACAGATGTTTAATAGTGATCTAGATGACATAAGATGGAACTAGATGATCTTTGAGGTCCCTTCCAACCCAAACCATTTTATGATTTTAAGTTATTCCAGAGTCACCAACTACCAGTCCAGGGCATGGAGATGTATGTCCTGTGTCATCCCTCTTCTCCCTTTATGGATACCTCAGATGTTTCATATGTTTGTGTGTGGATACTCATCTCAAAGACTAGCTTTCCACTGATTATGTCCAGACACATAGTATACACAGATTTGAGCATCTAAATATGAGTGTCTAAATCTGGAGCTGAAATCTGTCCTTGGGGCTTAATTTAGCTGCTTGAATATAAGTATCTAAAGATAATTTATAAATCATTTTGATACTTCGAACTGTAGGCAAAAGATAAGTAAATTCATATTTTATGTATTTTCTAATTCAGTGCTAGCACTGAGCATTATGCAATATATAAAATAGAGACAGTGTATGTGATTGCTCCAGCAAAAAAAATGGTGTCAAATAACTACCAGTTCCCTGACAGAGGTATGGCCTGGTGTGCTGGTTTTGGCTGGGATAGAGTTAATTTTTTCACAATACCTGATGTGGGGCTGTGTTTTGGATTTGTGCTGAAAATAGTGTTGATAATACAAGGATGTTTTAGTTACTGATCAGTAGAGCTTACACAGAGCCAAGGCCTTTTCTGCTTCTCACCCCACCCCACCAGTGAGTAGGCTGGGGGTGCACAAGAAGCTGAGAGGGGACACAGCCAGGACAGCTGACCCCAACTGGCCAAAGGGATATTCTATATCATATGACATCATATCAGGGGAAGAAGAAGGAAGCTCAGTATATAAGGGGAAGAAGAAGGTCAAGGGGGACTTTCGGAGTGATGGCGTTTGTCTTCCCAAGTAACCGTTATGCGTGATGGATCCCTGCTTTCCTGGAGATGGCTGAACACCTGTCTGCAATGGGAAGTGGGGAATTAATTCCTTGCTTTGCTTTGCTTGTGTGTGCAGCTTTTGCTTTACCTAGTAAACCGTCTTTATCTCTACCCACAAATTTTCTCACTTTTACTCTTCTGATTCTCTCCCACATCCCACAGAGGGGAGGGAATGAGTGAGTGGCTGTGTGGGGCTTAGTTGCCGGCTGGTGTTAAACCATGACAGTACTTTTTGGCACCCAGCATGGGGCTTGAAGGGTTCAAGATAATGACAGATTTGATAGGAATTTGTTAGATCAAATTTATGGTTGTTATAGCTGTTTAGCTATTAATTGGCAGGATCCTGTGCTTACCATGGGACTTGCTTGCTCTACTGAATATTAGTATAGTGCTTGTTAGTGACTACTTTTTGCTTTTACTGTTAGCTGTACTGGTTATTATCTTACTATGCTGTACACTGATGAGGGAAGAAACAGGAAGAGCCAGCAGATCAATAACCTGGCTCTGAGACTGGTGTCACCAGCAGAATTTGGGGGTTTTTCAGCATGGATGGGTCGCCACGACACCAGGCCCACTGGCAACAGATGGGGTACACCTGTCTCAAAGAGGGAAAAGTATCTTTGCACATGAGTTAGCAGGGCTCATTGAAAGAGCTTTAAACTAGGTTTGAAGGGAGAAAAGGATAAAACCAGGCTTGCTAGAGAAAAGCCTGGGGGAGGCACACCAATGTTTGAAGGACAGTGTTCTAATGAGGTCCTTCAGTCTGCCATGTCGGTGGAGGTAGGGGATGGAGATCTATGTGACAACAAAGACACAAGAGTTATTGCTGTGTTAGAAACCAGAGAAGTGCCTGAGAATGGTCACATAGTAATTAGGGCTTCTCCCCCCAAAAAGGTGGTGGGATCAGTAGCCCAACTGAAGTGCGTCTAGACCAATGCATGCAGCACTGGCACCAAACAGGAGCAATTGGAAGCCACTGTGCAGCAGGAAAACTATGATATAGTTGCCATCATGGAAACGTGGTGGGATGACTTTCACAACTGCAGTGCTGCAATGGATGTCTACAAACTCTTCAGAGGGGATATGCAAGGAAGGAGAGGTGGTGGGGTAGCCCTGTATGTTAGGGAGCGTATTGATTGTTTAGAGCTTGATGATGGTGACGACAGGGTTGAGTGCCTATGGGTAGGAATCAGAGGGAAAGCCAGCAGGGCAGATATCATCGTGGGGGTCTGTTATAGACCACACAACCAGGATGAAGAGGCTGGTGAAATATTCTATAAGAAGTTGGGAGAAGTCTCACGATTGCTAGTCCTTGTTCTTGTGGGGGACTTCAACTTACCAGATGTCTGCTGGAAATACAATACAGCAGGGAGAAAACAATCCAGGAGTTTCGTGGAGTATGTGTAGAAGAAAAATTCCTTGCCTGGCAAGGTTTTGGTAGCAGAGGGGCTACAGGGGTGGCTTCTGCAAGAAGCTGCTAGAAGCTTCCCCTGCGTCTGATAGAGCCAATGCCAG